>SMSR01009896.1:18677-40200 GCA_019453355.1 Ceratina japonica
AAAAAAAAAATAAAAAGTAAATCGTACATCGCGCGGTAGAAAAATACGTATCGTGTTGCTCGTAATTCCAGGATGAGTCTTCATCCTTCACGGCTTGGGAAAACTACAGTGGATTGATAAAGAATGTTTCGAGCAGAAGAATTGTTTAAAAAGAAAATGTCAAGAAGTCGACGCTTTTGTTTGATTAGACTACAGACTCTTATGTAAAGTAAGTAATTTATGGTATCAGTTTAAAACCTCTGTTTTGGACAGAAACTTATGTATTTATGTTATTGTGTGTACTACAATTACTTATGTACTTATGTTGTTATGTATACTGGCTTGAAACGAACAAATCACTCCAGACGTTGTCTTTCGCTAATTCTTTTTTGGCCAAAAAGCTCGTTAAGATCGCGAAATAACTGCTGCCTTTGATCCTTTCTCGTTATGGTAAAGCATAATATGAGGCATATAAATACGATGTTCGACATGTATTTCTATCAATTAAACAATTAAACATAGAAGAATATTTGTCTAAAAAAAAACAGCAAACAAAACTCTAACTTTCACTAACAAAGAATTTGCCAGGTGAACGGTGGATAATTGTGCATAAACCATCTTGTGCAGTGCTTGCATATTCAGTTTTCTTGTGAATAAAATCTACGGTATGATTTTTGATATTGAACCCATCTTGTATATTGGGGATTCTATTGACCATTAGGTTCACTTGGTGGCTGAGAGACTGGTAACGAGGGCCAGTTGGTGCCGGCGGTAACTTGGCCCTAGAAACCACTTGTTCCCAAAATGAACCCTGGCACGAAGTGCACCCAAGAGATCCTGACTTCCAGTTGATTATGATTCGAACAGACCGTTTTAGCTAATAGATATCAGCATTTCACTAATAGAAACATCATTTACATACTTTNACAGCAAACAAAACGCTAACTTTCACTAACAAAGAATTTGCCAGGTGAACGGTGGATAATTGTGCATAAACCATCTTGTGCAGTGCTTGCATATTCAGTTTTCTTGTGAATAAAATCCACGGTATGATTTTTGACATTGAACCCATCTTGTATATTGGGGATTCTATTGACCATTAGGTTCACTTGGTGGCTGAGAGACTGGTAACGAGGGCCAGTTGGTGCCGGCGGTAACTTGGCCCTAGAAACCACTTGTTCCCAAAATGAACCCTGGCACGAAGTGCACCCAAGAGATCCTGACTTCCAGTTGATTATGATTCGAACAGACCGTTTTAGCTAATAGATATCAGCATTTCACTAATAGAAACATCATTTACATACTTTTTAATTATTCATTAATCTTAAAACTCTGCTAGTCATATTCATAAGTTCTATGAAATAGTCTCATTAACGTATTCTTCTACTAAAAAAAATAGCTTTTACCATGTAACGAACATATAAATTGCCAAGCTGAAGTCAAACAAAATATTGTGGTTACTATAACTGTTCGAGAAAGTATTCTGGTACTGTTCGCGTTTCATTCGTTATAGACCACGATTTCTACTGTAATTGCGTTCTCACTTGTGCATTGTGAAAGATAAGACAACAGCGAACTGTTGCGGCTAATCTTAATAAACGTCTTCATCCATAAGCCGCCCGTTCGTTTTCTATGCCTGTGCAATTCGGTCTCCGTCTATCATGGAGGCTCACGAAAAGCCAAAAAATCAGTAACGATAAGATATTAGGAACAACATTCATACTTTGCGCTTGTTTGTCATTTTACATGATCATTCTAAAGCTTTGTTAATGATGTTTATATCATAATACCGGGTATGTCGTTTGCGAAAGGAACTGTTTCCTTTTATCGTTTATCGTGCACTATGATGTATAAGTTGCCACACTAAAGTCAAACAAAATATTTTGGCTACCATAACAGATATGAGAAACATCATTCATACTTTGCATTTGTTTGTCGTTCTAATCATTTTAAAACTCTGTTAATGACATTTACATTATAATACGTAGTACGTCATTTGCGAACGAAAACAAGCTATTTTCCAGCATGACAAATTCCTTTTACCGTACACTGAGATGCATGAATTGCTAAACTAAAGTCGTTCGAGTCTAACGCGAATATACTGGCCCTATGGTTTACGGCGCAACAGGGAACGCGTTACAAATACATTCCCCTTCCGGCTCTTTACTAGGAAATAGAACGGCGAATATTATTACGGCGTCTTTCATCGTTGTNCGTAACGATAAGATATTAGGAACAACATTCATACTTCGCGCTTGTTTGTCATTTTACATGATCATTCTAAAACTTTGTTAATGATGTTTATATCATAATACCGGGTATGTCGTTTGCGAAAGGAACTGTTTCCTTTTACCTTTTATCGTGCACTATGATGTATAAGTTGCCACACTAAAGTCAAATAAAATATTTTGGCTACCATAACAGATATGAGAAACATCATTCATACTTTGCATTTGTTTGTCGTTCTAATCATTTTAAAACTCTGTTAATGACATTTACATTATAATACGTAGTACGTCATTTGCGAACGAAAACAAGCTATTTTCCAGCATGACAAATTCCTTTTACCGTACACTGAGATGCATGAATTGCTAAACTAAAGTCGTTCGAGTCTAACGCGAATATACTGGCCCTATGGTTTACGGCGCAACAGGGAACGCGTTACAAATACATTCCCCTTCCGGCTCTTTACTAGGAAATAGAACGGCGAATATTATTACGGCGTCTTTCATCGTTGTCAGTGTCAAGCGAGCACGGAAAAGTGGAACGAGTCGGATAAACCCGCGCGACCTACATATTTCAGTAGCACGTGCTCCTTTGGCTCGCGCGTAATGTCAGTGAGTGCCGGCTGGCCCCATTTGCCAGCATAGATAGCAGCTAGCACATCATCTTTTGTGCAGACTGATTTTACCTAGTGTCAATCAGTACTTCTCGAAATGTTTGGTTCAGGTCAATGATTAGGCTCTTTCCTATTCTATTCCGATTAGGATCCCTACTATGTGGTTGATTATCATTTCATAAAATATTCATCTGCTCATTTGCATCTGTTTAATGATTAGGACTTATAATGTCTTAAGAAGGCAGAATTAATTTTCTTTAAGAAGTATATAACATTTTCCTTTATTAAATGTACAATAAAATAAGTAATTCAATATTCAGTGGCTTTGTTGCATTAATCTAGGTAGTAAACTTAGATGTTTCCTCTTTCTTCCGTTGAGAAAAGTTACTTTGGAAGACTGTGGGTTGCTGTCCACGAAGGAAGTTTATCGAGCTGTACATTTTGATCCTGGAATTTGGCCGGGATTTTTAGCATACAAATGGCTTCTTTCTTTGTTGACTAATTTTGTAAAAGCTCGTTCCACGGGAGTGTTATTTACATTAATTAGCTTGCGAAATTTTTGACTCTATTATTAAGTTTCTTTTTAACCCTCAGCCGCGAGCGATGCACCCACACTGATAATTTTACTTAAATCTTATTACAAATTTCGCAATTTTAAACCTGAGAAAGTTTTATTATTATTCCGGCATCGTTTGAAGTGGATCTAGGCCGGAGTTTCACGGACGTATTAATCAAAATGAATTCTGTTAGGGAACATTGGAGGGCCCTGAAGTTCCCGAGACGCTCTTGTATTATATTCCAGCGCTACCCTCTAGAGGAGCTGATATAAGAAAGAGAAAGAGAGTCGATGCGACGTGGAGGACGCGTGCCGCGCGTAGTTCGTGTACCGTTTTATCTTTTTTCCGCGGAATATAGGTAATCGTGCCTTATATTACTCGGAGAAGCTCGCGTAAAGGCAGCCTTAAAGTGTTCTATCATCGTTGGACTCGGTAGGGCGCTATTACTGCTAGCAACCTCGAAAATCCTATTCTATCTCAAGTCTCTCCGACGCCCTTTAGTCCCTTCACCCTCCCCATCTTCGCCTCAATTGGACCTTCGTTGCTAAGAAGCTCACGATGAGAAATTGTCTAGCTAAGTTCTGCTTGTCTCGGTGAACCTTGCCTCACCTCGAATCACGACTCTGTCTTGTAACTAGGAGTTTGAATGGGAAAACGTGTATGCACTGAATTATTTCTAGGCGAACGGTAATCTTCGTGTAACCGCTTCAAAATACAGGGTGTTTGCNTATTAGCACAGGCTTTTCACGTTGTCACGTATTTTCGATCAAAGCTTGTACAATTTGATATCGTCAATAATTACCGGTAATTAGTCTCGCTCGCAGGATAAGCGCTTATACATACATAACTCGCGATTCCTGTAATCAAATATTCTCCGAAGCATAGAGTGCACGTAAATTATCGGGTTCGTCATCACAGCAAGACCAGCGCATCTCGATAAAATCGTCGCTCACAGAATTCCTTATTAAACACACATAATTCTTTTCTGTTCATCTAAAATTGCACAATTTAAAAAAAATAATATTTTTTGTTCGTATTATACATTTTTATATCTATAATTCTCTAATCATTTCGCATTTATCTAGAAAAAATCTGGACAATATTTTTTAAGATATTATTTCCTAGTTTTGTATAAATAGTATTAGGTGAATGTAAAGGTTTTACTAACATTCATGGGTTAAATTAAGATTTTCGTACTTATAATACTATTGGGTTTTACGTAGTGACACAAACATTAGATCTTATCATTGAAGCTTTATAGTTACAATTATATAAAAAAATATGTTGAATGAAATAAAATAATAAAATTTAGTACATAGAATTTATAAATATAAAATACAAAAAATCTAAAACATGTACAATCTAATGTCAAACGTGAAGATCGGTCCAGTTTTTTTTTAAAGTAGTCACACCTAACACGGTATGAGTTTCAAGAGNCCAAAATACAGGGTGTTTGCGAAATCGTGGTACAACCCGCAAGAGAATGATTTCTCACATAAAAAAACTTGGTAAATATTAAATGTCGATTAATTTTTAACAATCTTCTTGGATTGTCACAATGCCTTAATACACGCGTAATAAGTGTAACAAGGTATCACGAAACGCAGATTCCGCAGAATAATTTATTCTTGCCCGCGTGAGGTATTAGCACAGGCTTTTCACGTTGTCACGTATTTTCGATCAAAGCTTGTACAATTTGATATCGTCAATAATTACCGGTAATTAGTCTCGCTCGCAGGATAAGCGCTTATACATACATAACTCGCGATTCCTGTAATCAAATATTCTCCGAAGCATAGAGTGCACGTAAATTATCGGGTTCGTCATCACAGCAAGACCAGCGCATCTCGATAAAATCGTCGCTCACAGAATTCCTTATTAAACACACATAATTCTTTTCTGTTCATCTAAAATTGCACAATTTAAAAAAAATAATATTTTTTGTTCGTATTATACATTTTTATATCTATAATTCTCTAATCATTTCGCATTTATCTAGAAAAAATCTGGACAATATTTTTTAAGATATTATTTCCTAGTTTTGTATAAATAGTATTAGGTGAATGTAAAGGTTTTACTAACATTCATGGGTTAAATTAAGATTTTCGTACTTATAATACTATTGGGTTTTACGTAGTGACACAAACATTAGATCTTATCATTGAAGCTTTATAGTTACAATTATATAAAAAAATATGTTGAATGAAATAAAATAATAAAATTTAGTACATAGAATTTATAAATATAAAATACAAAAAATCTAAAAGATGCACAATCTAATGTCAAACGTGAAGATCGGTCCAGTTTTTTTTAAAAGTAGTCACACCTAACACGGTATGAGTGTCAAGAGCTCAAAGGTAAATCTACCGTCGTAAATTTCGTAGGCGTTTGCACGATGTTTTTATTCCGGTTTCAAAGTAACGCTTCGTTCGTTGAAACAACGAAAATGCGTTCGAATTCGAAGAGGAATTTGCACCATTCATGTTAAAAGCATGATAGCTATTCGTGAAAAATATTTCCGCTCGGTATTATCGATTTTCGAGTAGCGGCGAGTATTTGAAACGTGTACACCTGGATTTCGTAGAATAATAACCTCGTCGGGGCCAAAATTGAGTGTACGCCAACGTAGAAGTTTCTTTCGAGTGTAAAGTGCCCCGAATTTCCACACAATTCACGGCTTTATCTGTGATTAACGACTCTTCGCCAACACTCGATATTTACACTTCGATTTTATCATCTATTTCCAGAACTACTGGCCACTTAATTAGTCCTTCAAATATTAATTACTATAGTGTTATTGGTCATATTAATACAGGAGTACTTCAAATAATTCTGCTGTGCTCAATAGCAGAAATGTATTTTAATTTTATAATTACACAACTATTACTTCATATTATACTAACAACTTATGCAAAATTTGAAAGACACGAAATTGTACTTGAATAGAAATATTAAACATTTTTAATATACATTTCTAAAAATATTTTTATGAAACGAAATTTTATAGATTAAATCATTTTTCGCAGTGCAATAAAGTTGTTAAGGATAAAATAGAAAACCAGATATGGAAACAAGGATTGCGTCCTCGTACGAAAGTAATTTCAAGCCAGACAATTCTTTCGTCTCAACTGTACTTTTTACTAGCATGTGTGGAAGTATGCTTGCATTCACATTTTTGTGAAAATTCACTGGGGAATTAGCTGGAAGGAAAAACCGCATGAGATTAATCTACGAGGTGTGGCTGTGCTTACTGCAAATCTTCTTCCTTGTACTTCCACCAATTTCTTTCGTAAACATGAAATATCTTCGCTTGTATTCATTATAGAATAGATTTAAAAAATGATTAGTCTTTTATTATAATAGTAAGCACTTCATATTTTATTGTTCTTATATTTCCCGATATTTTTGTAAATATAATATTTATCGTACTTACTATATTTTTATAATATGCATTTATTATATCATTACGTATTTAAATTCCTATTGTTATATTTCTTTTTTCCCGTTTATTACTTCTTAATGGACCTTCACACTCAACGATGTTCGTTTGCATCAGAGAGAATGGTTGATCAGCGCTCGCTACGTAATTATTATTGTATTCTCAAAGAAAAGAATTTTCGAACTTCCATGGAACGTGATCAATTATTCGCGAAGTTAATGAAAAAAGTGCACCGGCTAATTATCAGGGCGCGTAGTCTCTTTTCACAGGATGTTACCCAAGAATATTTGAAAGAAGAGTAGTTATTTTGCAATTAGGTAATGGATGCCGATCTTTCCTGACTGGCAGATATGCAATATAACTACTGCGTCACTTTTTATACATTGCTAACAAACTATGTATTTCAATCAAAAGATTGTTATCAATCTTGTAGCTATAATCGTATAAGAAATTAAATAACAACTATAATTTGCCACTGAATATCTCAACCTGTAGGTTGGAAGGTCTCACATGTTTCACAAAAGCTATTACGTCTGACTTGTTTTAAGTAGATACTTTCACATAACTCGGTGACAGAAATATCTGATATGTTTATCCATTAAAATATCGTATATCGAATGTGTTACAATATTTTTACATTACTTGTCAATAAGAATATCTGATACGTGTATTCGTCAATTGACTATAAAAAAAGAACAAAAAAATTGTTCATGGATTTTTTCATCTCCGTTTCTAACGAGCACATGAAAAAGTTATAGATACACAGTCGACTGACCATTGTTCATTGTTTGTAATTGAACCGTTTCCGAGATTCGAAACGATCGAAAAACAATTGTTTCCGCTAACGTATCGAGGCAGAAACACAACACGGTTAACGATCAATACATTCAGAACTTTTCATGCCTTTCATATTTTTAGATAACGTTTTGTTATGCCAAATGAATTAAACGTTTCTACAAACACAAAACTGGTGTATTTATTTCATTATTATAAACTGAAATGGAAAGCCACTTTCCATGCAATTTATCCACATAATTCTTATTTTGCAACTGGTATATGTATGAATATTTTTTATTGAATATTGAAACAGAATCGATGTATAAAATAATGTACAGACAGCCGTACAAAACTTGATTATCTTCTTTTCAAGCTTCTGATATGAAAAACAGTATCGTGTTTTCGAAATAGAGAATTTATTTAGACGTTTATTGTTGACTATTAAAACACAATTGGTGTATAAAGCGATATACAACAGGATGATCTTTGAAACGATTCAAACCGATCTTGTATGTATGTATGTATGTCTCTCGTATGAAAATTTTCCCGGAAGCTTGCTTCCCGGTTGAAGATTCTATTGTCCAGTGCACGGGGCTAGAAGGGGGAAGCTTTGTATCGTGGATAGGATACGAGATCGTTTGTTGCATCGAATAAGCCGTTCTATAGTCGAAGGAATAACCATAGAATCGCGATGCGCGGCTGCATACCGAATAAACCCAGGATTTCCCTTAAACTTCTCGGTTACTACGCGAATTTGTTGCCCCTGCGCAACTCCCCCTCCTTCAGCTCGTTCAACGCGAGGTTACGTTTTCTCGAACATCGCTGCATTGAAAACCGCCATAACATCGGGATTCCCCCTCTCCCCCAACCCCCAGCAATTTTCTCAGCTTGAGTGTTCACTCTTAATTGCGGAAAACACGCCGCGCCCGAATCTCAACAAAGTAATAATTAATCCTGGATAGTAAACGCGATACTTGGGCCGTACTTGAATTCGCGAAGACGTTTGTAGGATAGAACCGGTGTAGACGCGGGTTCTACGGGAAACTTGTGTTATTAAATTCAACTAGTGCCGCGGAATGGGGCCGAGCACTATGTAACGGAAGCTTATTTTGCTATGGAGCCAGCCGAGCCGGATATCGCTTCAACTTTACCTTTTGGCGGTCTGTTTTACGTTAGGATTGCCTTCCTGCGAAACAGATATAACTTTAAATCTTGTGAATGATTGGTTTTACGCATTGAATAGACACAGTGCATAATGCGCATCGTAAAGAGTAATGCAACGGGACGGCTAATACAGTGATGGAGTTATAACTTCTTTTTACCATTTCATTCGAGTTTTTATTAGATCATAACTGAGTTTCTTGTTTTCTCGATCATTTTTATATAAACAGAAGTTACTATCCTTTACATTATAATGCATACATTAAATAACTGGATTATACGGCTTGGGACAGTGAAGTTTAGCCTGCCCCTGCGTATGCGTGACAGCGGGATGACTAGCGGGACACATTGATATTTCAATATGTATGTATAGTATATCGAAATTTCAATGTGTCACACTATGCACACAAACACAAGAGGCGGCTAAACTACACTGGCCCAAGCTGTACCGTNCCGTAAAGAGTAATGCAACGGGACGGCTAATACAGTGATGGAGTTGTAACTTCTTTTTACCATTTCATTCGAGTTTTTATTAGATCATAACTGAGTTTCTTGTTTTCTTGATCATTTTTATATAAACAGAAGTTACTATCCTTTACATTATAATGCATACATTAAATAACTGGATCATACGGCTTGGGACAGTGAAGTTTAGCCTGCCCCTGCGTATGTGTGCGTCTCCTAGCGGGACACATTGATATTTCAATATGTATGTATGTATATATCGAAATTTCAATGTGTCACACTACGCACACAAACACAAGAGGCGGCTAAACTACACTGGCCCAAGCTGTACCGTTTCATAGTCTGATTATCTATTGACTTATACTACTTGTAGTAGAGGCTTCGTTTGCTACCAGAAAAACGTCAAATATTCTACACCACAATTGTATATATCTATTGTTGAATTGTATTTTATCTGAGGACGCCTTAAGTAAATTTTTCAATTCCACAAAATGCAACCAGTTATAAATGTATAATCATTCTGCTGTATGACCTCAATATTCGTAATGCATTAATTAATTAATCCGTTAAATGCATTCGAATTAGAGGTGCGTAGTACTCGAAAATTTGCTTCAGGTTCGGACGGAATCCTGAAAATTTATTCATTAGATAAATTCATTCAGCTATCCGTAATTTCAGTCCTCGAATATCAACTCCAAACTCGAAGCGGGCGTCGACGTTACCGCATTCGGAGTATAATTCTTCAAAATTGCTTGAAATTTTAAGTTTGACACTGCTTTTTTGGTCTTAATTCGAACATATTATTGTTAAAGATAAATTAATAATCTTTCAAACAGTAAGTATAAATTAATGCAGGGATTCGTAGTATTTCTGTATATTAATGAATTCTTGAAGCCTGGTATTTGCAAAGTTATTATAAATTCTCTGACCCCTGGTCGCAATATAGTTTCAACAGTCAATAGGTTGTACAGTTATAATTTAAGTAGCCTAACGTTGAATTTGAATCGATCGCGACTCGATGGATTCGAAACTGCAACAAGGTTCCCTCCTAAAGCCCGGACAATTCGACCCTAAATTATGGCCTTGCATCGAACGCATTTCCTCGTCTCTGTACTGCATACAACGATGGATGCATATACAGGTTAAGTCAATAAGAATAGTTATATGAAATATCTATTTTTTTGACGATCTTAGTGATTACGTACACGTATATACATATGCGTATATGTATATACATAATATAATATATATTATGTCAGTTCGTGGAACAAACAAGAGACACTGTCGAAGTGGTTACTGAAATTACTTCAAAATTTTGTATAAAAAATGCAAAAAAGGCGCGCGTTATCAGGAACGAAGGAAACGTTCGACGCCGGTATCAGACATTTTTCTTATAGTGGGCTATAATGTATTTCATTTGAAATGAGGGAAACCGAAATTATAATTGNCATACAGGTTAAGTCAATAAGAATAGTTATATGAAATATCTATTTTTTTGACTCCATAAAAAGATGTCTCATGTGAATTTTGCAATTAATCTTAGTGATTACGTACACGTATATACATAATATATAGTCAGTTCGTGGAACAAACGAGAGACACTGTCGAAGTGGTTACTGAAATTACTTCAAAATTTTGTATATCATTTGAAAATATACTGTGTAATAATCACGCAAATGTAAATTAAAATGCAAAAAAGGCGCGCGTTATCAGGAACGAAGGAAACGTTCGACGCCGGTATCAGACATTTTTCTTATAGTGGGCTATAATGTATTTCATTTGAAATGAGGGAAACCGAAATTATAATTGACAATTTCGAAGCTAATTAAAAAAATTTGTCATCACGTTTCTTATGAGAGGATTGAACATTTTTGAAATTCTCTGTAATTATAAAGACGTACGTAGAAATACTTAAATAATAATTCTCGTGTAATAAATAGGTCGTTAACTGCAACCACCTGCTGACTTTCAATCCACCGCGAGTAATCCTCGGAGAATGAAAGAACGAAATGGATCTGGCAAATAGCGCTCCATCGAGGCGAGGGGCAATTCCATTTTACGGATAATAACGCGATTGGATTGCCATTTAACGAGAAGCACGGAACGCATGGGGATCGTTGCTCGATGGACGTTAAGCACGAGCCGCGAACAAGCTAATTCGCCAAGTGGGGAATTACCCTGGAAGTAGTGGCAGAGGGCGCGATTGCCGCGGGGCTGGTAAAAATAATTAAACTCGGCATGCACACGTTGCCAGTGCGGTATTCCCTTTACTTTGCTATCGATCGCGGGTCGCGTGACTCCGCCGAATCATTACTGACACGAACCGCATTGTTTCGCCACTCTTCGGCCATTGCAATTGTACACCCATGCTCATTGTCAGAAGTCCTACAATAGGTTACGTCAGTATGACTGAACAAATGGAAAACAATTTTTTCAACTAATAAATCGTGCATGGAGATCTTTCGGATAAAATACAGTATAATCAGAATCGTAATGAATTTTTGGGGGGAGGGGAGAATAAAAAGGAAGATAAATTACGAGTCCTTATAATTTTTCGAAATATTAATCAACAACTTTTTGTACAGCTTGTTGTGCGCCTGTCTAACTCATAAGTATGACTAACACATGTGTCATCGCTGTATTAATATCGGATATCAACCAGGATTTTGCAACCGTCTTCAGTTTTCATTAGAGTTAAATAGATNTTGGGGGGAGGGGAGAATAAAAAGGAAGATAAATTACGAGTCCTTATAATTTTTCGAAATATTAATCAACAACTTTTTGTACAGCTTGTTGTGCGCCTGTCTAACTCATAAGTATGACTAACACATGTGTCATCGCTGTATTAATATCGGATATCAACCAGGATTTTGCAACCGTCTTCAGTTTTCATTAGAGTTAAATAGATAATTTACTATAGATAGGCAACAAATGTTTTGGGTTAGCTGTTTGCACTGTAATAGCAACAACATACATCAATATATAAATTCAGTATTTAAAATTGACATACTTATTCTTTAAATTCATATTTTCCATTTATGAGTACATTTACATTCAGGATTCTTTCCCCTTTCCCCCTCTTAAAAAAATTTTGGGTCATATCCAACTACAGTCGTTATTTCTTCCGGATCTTTCGTTTGGAAAATGCATATATAAAAAAACACTCCAACTTTAACATGATTCCGTCAACATGATTACATAAATTGCTATAAGACTATACGATTGTACTACTATCTTTCGATTAGAATAATCTCTACTATTTTCATATTTCCTCCTTTATGCAAGAGGATATATCTGACGTTCGATGATCGCATTCGAAACTGTGAGAACGAGGAATGTTAGAAAGAGACCACCGCAACGTACATTCAAGAAACGGGAAGCAAGTGGTGTTCATACGGTCTAAATGTAGTTGAAAAAATATCGTTGCATTCATGTGCATTATTAAATGCGAAACTTGCAATTCTGGACTAAATAGCACTCCGCGTGGCGTGGTACGATACGAAAGCGAACTGGATCTTTGCACGGGTTGGTACACGATTTTATTTCACTTTGTTGCTGTTCTCTCTCCTCCTTTTTTCTACTGCATCGGCTTTTGCGATCGGCAGCACGAAAAATTGTACGGAGCATGCAGCGCTTTGTTCGTGACACGCCGATCCGTTTCCTCTTTGTTTGACGGACCGGGGAATATAAACGTTTCCATCGCGCCGCGATCCGTGATACGACGTTAGATCTGTCTCTCTCTTTCATTTCTCCCTGTCAATTCACGTCGCATATTGACGCGACAAAGCATCTGCGACACACATCCACACAAGGTGAATCAACTACAAATTCTTATAGAAAATAATTTAATGTTTAAAGAATTCTTGAACAAAGGAATACTAGTGAAATTCAAAAATATATTAACTTCTCTGAAATCCATCAATTACAGAAATTTGTATGTCTAGTTGTAATACTTCTTCGAATAACAATCTTTGATAAAGGCGAGGAGATATTGAATGCACAGACACAATGGTTAGCGATTCTGATAATTTCTGTATTTGTTTGTCCGGGTCTTGTCAGGACTTCATTACAACGTATCTAGTGAACTGCTATTCACTTTCGGTCGCATGCCGGTTCCTCGTGCGGAATTCGGAAGATTCCCTACAGTCTACACGGAAAATGAGGAAAAAGGGGAATCCCACGTCAAGAAGATATAAACGGCAACGAATTGCTTACTTATGAAACATTTTTTAGTAAAATCAAAACAGAATTTCTTATTGATTCATATTTATTACTTCACAAATTATTTACTGGTTGCTTGACATCTTTGTTCTACGTATAAAGCTTTCTTGCTAGGGAACATAAATAGTAATGCTCTTTAGTATACATTAATGCATAGACTGGAATATTTGTTTACCGTGTTGTTTGATCTTGAAAAAAAGCCCGTTGCAGCGGTAACGTGTGCGGCGGTAATATTTTGTCTGCCGGGAAACCAATCTAAGCGACACTATCGCGCGGATGCAAATTCGTTGCGCACGCCTCTCCGAGCACACTACTTACGTCGCGTATAAGCACGGGTTAACTTCGTTCCATAAAGACGCTCGTAATTCCCTCCGACCTTTCGTACACGTTACGCCTCGTAGTGGGTCGTTTACGTCAATGTCGAATCACGATTACATGCATACAAGAATCTAATTAAAATTTCAATTAAATAATTAATATATTATTAAGCTAAAAACTCTAGTATTAGAAATTGCAAATTTTGAAGGTGAAAATTGTTAATTGAACGGAACAATGTAATTAGGAACCCATTCCAGAATCTAATGAGTTTGATTAGGTCAGTATTAATTTAATTTATGCACAGAAAACTAACTTCCATTAATTTAATGAAATCGTACCGGGCAATATATGTATGAAAATCGGAACAATGCCCTTAAGTATAATTCCTTCCCTGTTTGCTATTCAACTATTCATTCATCTGCGTACGCGAGTGCAGCATAATGCAAACATTGACCCTGATGGTAATGAGCAATGGGCTAAATCTCGAAAGCAATCTCATCCGATGTTGCGGGAGCAACAAAAGTACGCGAACTACTTTGAAATAGTGCGAAACGAATATCTCTGGCAACGAAATTCATGAATTCCGGTTTACGAGTCCCAAAAGATGGAAAGATGGCACGCGACACGCGTTCCATTCGCCTTTTTTGCCTTCTTCGACCCGGTTAAATATCCCCCGCGGGCCGCCCGTTCGACCTACGAGGCGATTAAGCAATATATGTACATATGCTACGCGAATTTGCATTTGCCGATCCAATTCTGATAACTGGATTTCCTTTCCAACCCTCGAAATACGTAACACGAAGGAGAAAGCTTCAATTTATTACCTAACAGATATATAATAATTGATTTATTGTGTTTCTATTTTACCTCAATGATTTTAAATATTACATTTGTTAATGAGATTGACGACTTTGTAACATCCGATTTCTCTACAAATATGTAAAACAACAAAAGTCTCAATTTAATGATGTGAAACATGAATCGACTAATATAATTAATATATTAGAATCTGAATCATAATATCTTTTACTGTCGGAACATGTCGTGACAAATAATGCTCGATTCTGTTGTAGGGGAAAAAGCGAATCGGATTGTTAGATCAAATTCGAACTTCTGCCCTTTGATACCCGTTGCTGTAATCAATTGAGCTATGTGGGTCATCGACGAATTCGTTCTTTTCAACTCTGATCTCGCAAATGAACGCAGTTCATATCTCGCTCCACGAGAACTCGTAAATTCTCTTTTCGTATTATATGACCCTTTCGATCATTATATTAATTACGTTCGAATAGAATTCTATTTGAAAAAAAAAAGATATCAGTATTTCGTAGATGTGTAAAATTTGTTTGTAAAATTTAAATAAAACTGTTAAGAGCCTACAGTAGTCACGAGACTTTTCTAACATTTTTCGGTGAATTTTTTGTCTTTTGATGTTTTTCTGTTCCGTCTTATCGATGACCCAGCAAAAATAGTGTAAAATATGAATCTGAAATCATAGGCCGGTATTCATAGTCAGAACTTATTTTTATGATCGCCTTAAGCATTTGCTTAAGACCCTGTTTCCTGTGCAAGACAAGGATTAGAAATATGGGATAGACAAGGATAGCAAATGCTTAAGACGATTTTAAACGTAAGTAACGACTATGAATTCCGGCCATAGACTTGTCTTTATATTAAAAGATTTTCAGGTCGTTAAAGAGAGTCTCTGATATTGAAGTGACAAGGCAAAATGTGGATGTTAGCCACAAAATTAGTCAAAAATATGTGTTTACGGAACCACACTTTTCGTCCTTATATCAGAAGATTTTTAGATAATTAGTTATCTCAATGGAAAGAGGAAAATTCAATCTCTGTGCTCCTGTCATGATTTAATCATAATATGCTGATTTAGTAATATGTATTTTACAAAATAGATGAAGAATCGTAGTTACAATGCTTTTGTTTATAAGCAATTTTATTCCCAAAAGAGATTATTTTGAGCGTTACGCAAGAGCAAGTCTTTTCGAGCAGGTACTCGAAAGCTCAAAAACCTTTTCATACATGGATGAAAAGTGTAATCTCGTAAACCCACATTTTGCACTACTTTTGCCTGGTTCAAAAACAAAGCAAAAGACGTCAAAATTTTATTGACGAATGTTAGAAAAGTCACGTAACTATTTTAGGCCCATAAGCACGTCTTCGGAAAGGCGAAAGTTAAATCTAGGACACTTTGATCTTCATTTCATTCAGAGCAACATTTCTTTGGCATAAAAGTAATTAAAGCCAAAGCCACAGTATCTACGAATTTTACTTCACTTGGCAAGAAGTATTAATTATCGATATAACCTTATTGAATAATGATCAGAGCTTCTCATCAAATTTCAGCTTTTTGAAGAGGTTCTTAAGCTTCTGGATACCTCTTAATATAAGGACGAAAAATCTTATTATAGTATTTAAAAAGTTTGTATCAAAAATTACACTGCTGGACGAGAAGAATTTTTTCATTTAGCACATAATATCAGTTTACTTATGATATCTGGTTCTATCAATGCGTTGTCACAATAAGAGTATTAAAAATCGAACTTTTATGATGCTGTAATAAGTCCTAAGCTCTATCTGTAAGAAGTCCGTCGAGCGTAAACTTGAAGGATCAAACGGGTCCACAATCCCAACTGAAAATCTGTTTCACTATTGTTGGATTATCAATGGAATCGATCGATTACCCATGCATCGGTGCTGGTTGATTCTAATCTAGTTGTAGTTTCTCCGACGGTGGAACCTGAGATATTAGGGAATTTAACCAGGGACCTGGTCATGTTCAAGATAGGGTTATGACGGCGCGACGCGACGCGACAGAGATCACTCTAGTTGGATTGCTAATTCCTAATAGAACTATGAGTGAACTACGAGACAAGAACGTCGGCCTACATACGTTTTCGATTTGACATGTTCCAAGAGGTTCATCCGCATATTCAAACGAGAAATTCGCAATCAACTCTAATACAAATTTATGTAAACGTTTGAATCGAATTATTATATACGCTAATATTTTTCATGTGCTCAAATTTTCTCATTCTTAATCTTATCAAAAATTAGTCATGAATTTCACTCTTACTAATACCAGACTTGTCATCCTCCAACTTTCCTTGATTTTCCTTTATGACCAAACTTAATTTTCCGAACCCTTCATATAGCCCTACCTTCTTGTCCTTATTGTCCTTATTGTTAGTTATTCTTGGTCTTAGTCCTGTCACGCACACTTAATTCGCGTAATTTTAGAATAGAATCCTGTTTTCCACATAACGTCAATCTTTAATTGTAAATGAATGAGTGGATCCCTAAATCTTGCATTCAATTGCGAGGAGTTGGATCATAGAACAAATCATAGAACCATTGAATATGTTTCATATTCTTCAGTTCCTTTTATTAACATTTTGTGGCAGTAAGAAACAAACGATAATTTTATCAATTTTGTAGCTTAACTCAGGAAAGCTAGTTAACGAGTTCTACGAATTACCGTGAAATAGGATCTGAACAACGAAATTAGGATCGTACACGCTATAAAATGTCCGTAATTTACAAACATCATAATTTCTCTTTGCACTCAGACGCCGTAATGTCTGCGACATTAATCCTGCAGCTACATGCCCACAATATCTCGTTACACGACATAAATCGAGCGGAATACGGAAAAAGAATGTTAGATCAATGGTTAATTAGCGACGGTGCGACCGAGCGGTCTATTTTCCAACGCATAGCATAACCCAATTTGGCTTCACCGGGAAAATAAAAAAAGGAGAGTAGTCAGGTGTCGACGGGAGCGTCGGTGCTGTAGAAGTCGGGAAACAGAAAGAAAAATGAAAAATAAATGCGCCCGGGGCTACACGCCTTGCCCACCTAGCAATGCTTTTAACTTCGCCCATAAATTTATTTGCCTTATCCCTTCTGTCTTTATCCCTCGCGCTCGCAGGATACTAAGAAGAGTTGCAACGAGTATAGGAACATGTTAGATTTACTCTTTACTAGACCAGTTGCTGACGTCTTATTTACAAAATTGAAAGGCTTTTGATTTGTGTAATTGTACATACATTAAATTCATATGTACAGTTAGAAGCAACACTGAACAGATGTTATTTAAAATTGAATATATTTTTTAAAATCAGTCTAAACGACTCGAGTTTTGTTGAGCAGTCAGGTGGGTTAGTTTGCTAAATAACAAATACAAAAGGTTACGTACAAATTAAAATTGATAAGACATCATAAAAAAAGTGTACAGAACGCGGTTTTCAACTCTGTTATCTGAGCTTGAAATAAAACGTTGGTACATTTGTAAAAATCGGAATTTTTACGAGTTCTCGACAAAAATACACATGTTTCGATGTTTCTCTCTTTTTTCGGTATCGAAGGATTTTGATAAAATAAAAATCGAGTGAATAGTTGTTTTTTTACACAATCTATTTGTTTTACAGTAGATTCCTTAGTAGAACAGGAATGACAGAATAAAAACCTCAAATTAATATTGTAACACTTCTTAAGCTCTGTTGAATATAGATTGCACGATTATTATCAATGATCTGATGTTTGTTCAGCGTCGGCAATGTAAGATAACGGGAAGGTGACGAGGAAACCGAACATCCGGAACGGATGTAAGTCGGGCTGAAAGCAAGCAGCAGAGTAGAAAAGTTTTGACGGTGCGTTGATCGCCGGTTGGCGAGGAAAACCAGTCGAAACTTTGAAAAGGGAATGAATTATGGGCGGGCGGAATGACGTGCGCGAGTGGAAAGTAACCATCGAAGAACTTCCGGTGTTCCACGTTTCTGTGACTATGTCGACTAGAATGTCTATGTCTCGCAGAAATATCATACCGATTTTCCAAATGCATTTTTGAGACCGACTGCCAAACAAAAAATACTCTTTTTAGTTAAAGAGTTTATAATAATATATTTACATAATTTATTAGATCTTGTTAACTATCTTTTTGAAATACCACAGCCAAATAACAACCAATATATCCATCACCCTGATTCGGTTGATATAGCTCGCATTGAAAACTTTATGCGTCACGTTACATCAAGTTTGAGAGACATGGCAGTCAATGTGTTAAAAAAGTGAGGTAATTTCTACTCACGGGCTTATTTTTTTATCGTTTTATAATAGAAAAGTACTAAAATTTAAGATCAGCCAGTGAATAGAAATATTGAATTCAGATTTTTATTCTTTCGTCTTCGAGAATAACATTGACATGAATCAGATATTTCCAAGCGAATTCGGAGCGGCGCGCCATAAAGAACGTCCTTTCCTCTTAGATCTATCTAAACTGTAAGCGCATTTGCCTTCGTGACTTAAGTTGGACGGTAACAACAGAAAATGCACGTGCCTCGTCTGCAGCCGTACAAAGTGTTCGTCGAAAAGTGCAAAGGTTATTCTCTTCGATGCAGCCGTAAGGATTCCACAACGATAGAGACATAGCGCTGGTTTCGCGGGAAGCCTCAAATTTCAACGCGGGAAACGAACGACTCTTGCTTCTGTCAGAACGGGATCCTGTTGCAACCGCAAACTCCTTTCCTAAACTAATTTTTAGACTCATTTGTATAGAAAATAAATATTTTATCAATTTAGGAAATGAAATATAGGTATGAATTCATTTCGTGTTTTACAAATAATACTAATACGCATTGTTATATTTTCAATACGTTTAGTAATATCGACATTTTTCCGATCTTCTACAGATAAAATTTTTGTACAAATGTATTCAATTTAGAGTCTAGCAATTTTACTTGAGAGTGCTGTTCTTAAATATCACTCGATGAATTTATTAAAATTTAATAGAAAATTCATGCAGTTTGTTTATTTAAAATACCTATAAATCAGATGATAATTTGGAGACGGATATAACTGCTACATCAGCCTCTCCTTGGCTTAAACATTTTATTTTAAATTTTTTTTCTCCTGAATTTTGTTTTTGAGATATTCCAGGTGGCCAGAATAAATGCCCCACCCGGTGTGTTATAACTTCAATTCGATTTGTTGTACAGTTTTTAAATCTTCTTCCACAGTTTCTTAGAATAGATTAGAAAATTCACTGGCTCATCCTAAGAGAAACAGCGGAATTATTTTTTAATTATTCTATTCTTCCAAAGCGCGTATTCTTAGGTAACGACATCGTAAGGGCGAGGTTTTGAAACGAACGCTGATTACATTCCGTGACCGTAAACTGCTTTGAACACGGCTAGCCTCGACTGGTCAACACCATGGAACACATTTCGCATAATCGAATCGGTGCGCGAAACGCAGCTTTGTCAGTAACCGATCGATGCAACTCAATTAGAGGCATCTACAAATTTGCATAAATACTCGTAATGAACGTGTAATGAATTTATGGTCGCATATTGTAACAAGGTACCGTCGACGGTAAAATCTTTACAGTTTGCAGGTTTGTCATACTAGATTACAAAATGTCGATGGTCGACAAGAAGAGAAGGTAGACTGAAGTTTATATTTTTTATGAAGGTTATATATGTTTACATTTTTACAATTTTGCTTATTTTTCTATAATTTTAACATAAGACATATACAAAATAAACAAAATAACAAAAACTATTTTTAATATTTTTCATCATTGTTATGCAAGATTCAATGATATACGTTATCAGGTTCAAATGGCTTGCAAAAAATTATTATGGAACTGTCGCACTCAAATTTGGTATCTTCATGTCGTTATTATGCTTCTCATTAGGAATACGTGCCTACAAAATTTAGCCTTTCAAACGACATAGACTTTTAGTGTACAAAAATGTGCGGACAATGTTCATGAAGTGTGTACTTTTTAATAATGGAACAGTTAAATTGTGATATCAGTTGATTTTAATACAAAAATGTCAATAACAATATCTGAGTTATTATAAGAGATCATTTGAATAAAAAGATAAACGTGTATGTATTTGTTAATATAAATCATTTCATTTTATTCCGATTGGTCCTTTATATACGATTTCGGCGGCATATTTCTTAACTAACGATCAAACCGCGCATGATAACACCGGTTCTCGTCCGATCACCGAAGTTAAGATGCGCTGGGCGTGGATAGTACTTGGATGGGTGACCGCCTGGGAACTCCGTGTATCGTTAGTTTTTTTTCTATTTTTATAGTTTTTGAATCATCATCTAAAAATAAGATAAACGTCTCAATTTCTTACTCACGTTCTATATATAATTTCTTCTCACATTTCTACAATTTTAACATAATAAAAATATAAAATAAATATAACAAAAGTGATTTTTAATATTATTCTATATTGTTATACATGGTTCTATGACATAACACACTCCGAGACTCAATTGGCTCATGAAAAATTATTCAAGTACGAAAATGTCACACATTTGGTGCCATCCTGGCAGTGTTATAATACGCGCCTACAAAATTAAGCTTTTTAAATGAGACAAAGAAACTTTTAGTGTAAAAAAATGTGCGGACAATGTTTAGAAAGTGTGTACTTTTTAATAATGAAACACTTAAATCGTGATATCAGTTTATTTTAAATAAAAAATGTCAATAACAATATCTGAGTTATTATAAGAGATAATTTGAATAAAAAGATAAACGTGTATGTATTTGTTGATATAAATCATTTCATTTTATGCCGATTGGTTCTTTATATACGATTTCGGATGCAGTATTCTTAACTAATGATCAAACCGCGCAGGATAACACCACTCACTCGCGCTCTTGCGTTGCTACTGTGCGGTTGGTTAACCTCCAAACAGCGCATTTCGTAGTTAAGTTTCTGT
>SMSR01009899.1:0-18789 GCA_019453355.1 Ceratina japonica
ACGCGTTACATAATGCACGATGTACCACCACGGAGGGAAAGAAAATATGTCGCGGTAAAGTGGTTCGAAACGTTTTTCAGGACCGTCGACGAGAGAGTCAATCGGGAAGATAATTGCGGTGGCGGCAGCGGTGCCATTACCTCCGCGGCGCATTCGAAAGAGGAGGCCGGTTCGAAATTCGAAGAACATTTTCGAATATTCTTCGACCTCTCGAAAATGGGACGCGGGTCGGAACGGGACGACCGATCGAAACGTATAGTATAAACGATTACCTTTTAACAGCGGCACCAGACGACCCCAACAAGTGATCGCACCCTTTCGATTGAACTGACCCAGGGCGAGCTCCATGTAAAACAATGGAATCCCTCCTACCACCAGCATTATACAATACGGAACCAGAAAGGCTCCTACGGACATAAATTCGTTAACCTCTTTAGAAAAATGGACAAGTTCACACGAAGATTAAAAATGTCGTACAGAGAGCGTTACGCTCGTTCTTTTTTTCTTTTTCCATATTCGCGAAGCTCGGCCGTTCGACGGATTTGATTTGTCGAAAAATTGTGTCAACACCTTTGGTAATAATGGGACGCGCCCGGTTCGATTTATTTACGGTCACCGGTGGAAGCAAACGCGGATTCTTATCGTCCTCGATGACATCTGCCGCGTGACAAGAGGCCGATATGAAGAGCCAGAGGAGAGGAAAAAAGTGATTTTACGTACGAGCCACTCGCATCATCGTGTTAGCTGCATAACTGAATTGCAGAATATTTAGAGCACCGGTGCCAGCAAGGCGCTTTTAGGTGCGTAATTGAATAGCGAACTTTCGAAAATGTAGCAAGGCGACGGCTAAAATGGTGATTCCGATAAAGCTTATTTATCGAACGATTAAACAAGGCGCGACCGTCGTAAATGTTCGCGCGACACTCGCCGGAAAATTAATTACAACTCTTACAACGAATAATCGAAACATAGAAATAAGACGAATTCGGAGGAGATTTCGTAGATCGTCGCGCAATTCATTTTATTCGTATAAACTTCTATAGAATTTAAATTGCCGGCTTTTCAATTCGCATTGTAATAAATGCATCCGCGGAATTAAAAATGCCTATAGGAGCTACGGTCTGAGCTTCAAATACTGATAGCGCGTCTCTCCGCGCGCACATTTTTCCCAATAAATTCTGCTCGTAGCCACGGAGACGTAATCGCATTAAGAAAGAATATTTCCTTCTCCTCTTCGATTAATTTTTTTTTCCCACCAATAAATTCTTTAAAATCCGCCAGCGGGACCAGAAAATATTCCGCGAACCATACGACTGCCAATTTTCTTTTTCCTCGTTTTCACCGACGCATCGCGTCGCCGTTTGGACGTTCGATTCGTTATTTGCACGTGCACGGGCGCTCAGAAATCGAAATGATATCGAACAAATGATTATCCCTCGACGACGGACAAATTTATTTAAATAAAATTTAATGGAAAACAAATATCGAACGCCTCTCGAATTTTCCCCGGCGACGCGTTTATCCGCGCGAGGGACTTGTTCCGCGCGTCGCGAACACATTTCCGGCTGTGAACAACGTTTCCGGTTAATTTTCATCCTTTGACCGTGTTCAACGTCTGGTACTTGCACGCGTCTAACAAATTTTCGCGAATTAATTCTGATCGGAATTACATCCATACCGGGAACAGTATAAATACGAGTCTTACACAGAATTTCACGGGGACTGAAATTTATTCTCCCCGCGCGAAAGAATAATTTCATTATCGATTTCACGACGGGGTTTTTCGTAACGTACCGTCGATCAAACAAACAACACTTCATAAAAAAAGAAAAAGTATTAGAAGAAGTGTGGTATCGCGTATAGAACGTAAAACGCGTGAGTCACGGTGTCGCATAAAAATGCAGAACGTTGCATAATCTCGTTACAGGTATTGCACTGGAAGGAATTAGCGACGAAATATATGATCAACAGTATATTTATATGCGGCTGAATATATGAATTTACAGCAGGAACTACACTGCCATTCGATCCATGAATAATTGAAACGTTAATCGTTGAAAGAAGAATTATCTCTGCATATCAGAACCGAGTCCGCCGCCGTAGGAGTCTAACTGTATACGGAGCACGGTGTCAGATTCTGTAACTCGATAATTACTTTTTTTTACGCGTAATCGCCGATCTGGGAGTTGAATTCCCGTCGGATGTACGACGCGCGAAATTCTCGAGTCTCGCGCAAAGAGATTCGGCCGGGGCCGGATAATGGGAAAACGATAATTGGGGGGAAAATTCGTAAATCTGCGCGAGGAACGGGCGACGAAAAATCATGGGACGCGGCGACATAATGGATCGCGTATGGGCGACGCGACGCCGCCGGCCAGAGGCGTCGCGGCCGTCCATGATCAAAGGCCGGCCCGAATGGGAAATTATAATTAATTAAGGTAATTGGAAATTAGCGACCGATCTTGCCGGTACTAATGGCGCTGCCTGCTCTCCTCTTAACCGAGTTAGCAGCCGCTTTTGAAGAGCCCCCGTATCGCTGATAGCCGGCCCTAATCGTATTCCTACGGGAGACACTCGATGGAGTCGGGGCTAATAGCGTCGCCGTCTTCGTCGTCGTCGTCGTCGTCGAACGGCTCGTAAGAGTTGTTATTAGACTTGCAAAAGGCGGGTGCCGGCCGGGTCGCGCGCCAATTCGAGTTTGTACACCGTGGAACGTTTACGGGGAAAAGATTTTAATCGCGTGTACTCCGGTAATTCTTTTAATAAAATACGCTTTCGCATAGTTCGTCGTTCGTTGTACGTCGCGAGTCGGTAGATATCGTTTGCGTTCTCAGGATTTTTACTCGAACCGGTCCGCGACTCCATCGGGGATCTCCGTAGTCGAGATAACACGGTCAGCCGACGTCGTTTCGTAGCTGCGACGCGGGGATGCATCGAGTAATGCACTACTCCGGCTGCAATACCGCGTTAACCGGTCAAACTAATTGGCATTTAGTTCGTGGAAAATGACCCCGAGATTTCGAATTTCACTCGCCGGGCTCCTTACCCGCGAGATTGGCCCGAATTAGAACGAAAAGGCAATTTAAGAGTCGCCTACCGAGACTCGAGAAATTGCGTCCTTCCGCGCCCAGACTTAATTCTCGGACCGAGAGACTCGACCGTCGGCGTGTTTTCGCGTTTAACAATTTGCCCGACTTCCGCACGCCGGACGGGATTTCCTCAGGTGTATTACCCTCCGGAAAATTTGCCCGATCGACCGTGCATAAATTGAAAAATAAATTAATCGTCGATAACGTTGTTACGTACACTTTACGTACGATTTGACGTGTTCGACGCCGAGCCGACCGGCGTAATTTGCATGAAGAAAAGCTGAAACTAATGGCTGTCAAGGAAATATCGTCGAGGCGTGTCAAAGACATACCTACCTGCTATTAAAACGTCTCGTGAACGCGCGCTCGAGACGCGCTAACGTTCCCATTCGTATCTGTTAAAATCGTGCTTATGGAAATTTATGGACTCGTGCACGAGTTAATCTCGTTAACAGGTTAAATCCTCGGGCTTCGTAAACGAGTTTTAAGTCTGCGGATTTTTCAAATTTATTTTACCACTTTACCAAGTACCGCACGCGCTTTTACGCAAATTTTTTACCTATCCTGCATTTTTCATTTTTTTTTTTTTAGGAATGCATCGAACTTTGCCGTGTAATCGACGATAAATCGGAAGATCGCAGAGGGACACTTACCGCCACCGTTTTTATAGCACAGGTAAGGGAATCTCCAGACGTTGGCGAGGTCGACAGCGAATCCGATGACGGACAAGAGGAAGTCGACCTTCCCGGACCAGGTCTCCCTGCCGTCGACGCTGCCGTTCATCATTGGCGGCGTCTTCACCACCCTCGACGACATGTCTCGTTCTCCTGTTCGAACAAAAAACCTATTTCGTATTACGAGAAACTCGCGAATTTCCATTGATCGCCGGATAGGAATAGTGCCGGGTTTTAATTGCGTCGGTCGCGTGAAAATCCCGAGGTTCATCGAGGGGACAGGACTTATATCGAGATGACAAGCGCGATGGATTCTCGTTCCGCGGCGATTTTTCATATTTAACGCTTCGTCCGAGTATAAATAGGAATCTTCCCCCTTTAATTATACGCGAACATAAAATCGTATACGCTCGCGCGATCGCGTTATTATTCCGTCGCTCGTGACGTACGCTAAACGAATAAAATGATTTAGAAAACGGAGAAGAGGCCGTTCCGAGAAAGGGTTGAAAGTCGGTGTCTCGCGCGTCGTATTTCGTTCGTATATTACAAGTACTATTTTCGAAGAGATCGGACGAAGAGTTTAAAGAGAGGCGAAAGTGGGTGGAAGAAGAGCGGGCGCGGTGGAGGCCGTGCGGGCGCGGTCACGTGTAATTTGGCGACGACAAGTTATCGATAGCCCTTCAGGCGACAACGCTCAACCCCCGTGCGAGGCTCATTGTGCCCCGTTGACGGGTCCCGGACAAACAGCATATATTTCAAAGGCGGCCGCGGCGTGCCGGCTTCGAGGGGCGCTCTCGACGAGGGGTTTTCTGTCACACGCACTGATCCACGCTCGTCCATAGATCGACCCGATTAATTGATATTCGGCGGTTATTGCCAAACGACGAGAGAACTCACCTACTCGTTTTTCTTTTTTTTTTATTAACTGGACCGACTTTCAACGCGGCTCCCAAGTCGTTTCGCCGAATAATCGCAGTGTCGCTCTTCTTCCACTTTCTTTCGAGGATATTAGAACGGTTTCGCGCGAATCGAAGTACCGATCTTTCCCAGGTCTTGGAACAGTTTTCTCTGACAAAGTCCTGTCTCGCACGATTCTAATGAAGACCCTCTCTGCGTTTTTCTAGCTAGACGCACCTGGAAGACGGTACTCAGGCGAACGTCAAATTTCGAGATTCAA
Organism: Ceratina japonica; assembly: GCA_019453355.1. Lineage (NCBI taxonomy): Eukaryota > Metazoa > Arthropoda > Insecta > Hymenoptera > Apidae > Ceratina > Ceratina japonica. Next base: position 4,941 of record SMSR01009899.1, read on the forward strand.
AGATCGATCGTAAAATTCAATTTGACCGAAGGAATTGGTACCACCTTTCACGATTTTACTCGGAACCGGGAACGGATCGGACGATAATTAAAGTTACACGCGTACAAACGAGCATTGCGGAACGGAAACCTGGTCGAGAGACGATATTGAGAGAGACGTACCCTGGCTCGGTACCCGGAGGAGTGCCTCGTTCGGGGAAAAGCGGACGACTGTCGGCTATTCTTCAGATTGTAAACTATGCGGCGAGGATGAAATAGAGGGAGAGAAGAGTTGCGTGGAAGACGTGCAAATTCGAAGAATCAAATCCGGTGGGGGGGCCGGGGGATTCTTACCGAAGGTAACGAGCGAGACGGCAGTATTAATTAGCTTTCTCGTTAACGAGACGCGCCCCGCCAATTCATCAATTGCGACACATTCGAATAGATAATGCATTTTTACAAATATATACGACAAGATTCAGGCGTAAAGGATTATAAACTGTCCTCTTTATACGTTTCCACCCCCGTCGCGCGTCACAGTTTCCGAGTCGCCGTCGAGGAAAACACACTCGCTTCCGAGAAGGATCGTAATCGATCGTGTCTACCTTCCGCGAAGCAGAACATGAATTATTATTCGAATTGTAAAAACGAATTGGTAACTGAAACGCGACAACAAGGATAATTATCGAAACCGCGATCGGTCATTACGGACAAACGTGCAACGTCAACGCTCAAACAAACGTTTCTGATTCATTTTTAATAATCAGCGATGAACGACGTTCACGCGCGAACATATTATTATTACGTGCTTACTATTTTACCTGTCCTTATAATGAATCTGACGAGCTGTTCATTCATGATTTCAGACTTCTAATTCCTACGAGGTAACAGCTTAAACAATGGGAGTACGCGTCGGATCTAACTAATCGTTCATGGATCATCCGTATAGTAAGATGGTTTTAATCGAAAACGTGAAAATACCTACGATATTCCAAGACTTACCAAGTACAGCGGGACGATTAACGAGCGAGACCGGCGATGCTATAGCTCTGCGAGGCACCGCGACACTGACCGCAGACTTCTTCTTCGGTCCGCACGACTCCCACGACGAGAACCCGCCGCCACAGGGTCAAAAGTGTCTCGAGGCTCGCATCCGTCAGACCCATTACCGCGTTACCGATCCTCCCCGAATCGTTCTCGCACGAAGAAAAGATACGACGTCGTCCCGCGTCAGATTCGAATTATTGGCCCGATGCCCGGCGGAGCGTGTCCTTCTCTCAGCTCGCGAGATGGATCATAATTTAGAACGCGCCAAGTTCGCGATTACGATTCGTATCGTCGTGGGTCCGCGAGAAGAGCCGTCGCGGGAGCGGACGGTCGGTCCCTCTGCGGACAGGCTTCGAGAGCGATCGCGCATCGGCCACGACGGTGTGACGGACCGCGTCGGATCGTCTCGGCGAGCGAAATTTGGAAAACGGGTACCTCGTCGGGAAGGTTCGAAAGAATGAGTGACGAAGTTCCCTCGACGCCGGGACGTATATACGCGCCCCGGTCACGTGACCCCGTGGGTCCGGCCCGAACGTCCAGGGCGCGTGTCCGCGGCGGACGCTGGCACAAGCGCGGCGAACGCGAAAGCCGCGCGCATCGTCGCGCTCCGCGAGGAAGCGATAACGTCGTCTTCGTCGCCGTCGGGAACCGACAGTCGTTTTACGTACATCGTTCGATCGGTAAACAAAGGAGTGTGATCGCACGTCCTCGAATCCGTTCGTGCATGCATTAATATTACCATTTTTAAGAGTCATATGTCTTGGTCGTTCTAGATGAACTGCGGCGAACTGAAAAGAGTTGAAACGCACGATACCGTCGGGCGAGTGGTTGTTGTAATCGAACTCGTCTTCGGGTCCCTCGATCACAATAATTCATCGAGCGATAAGATAATTCATAAATCACGCCCTTATCTATAATGAGAAGTAGCGGTTTTCGAGCAGGAAATCGTCACAGACGATTCGCACGGGCAATTCGACTGTAAATTAAATCGTGATTACAGAACTCATTGCCGTACACACACACGTTCTATTTTTAAAGAAATGTTTATAGAACGAAAAGTTCGAACTTGGTCCGGTTTATTATTGTCGTATCCGTTAGTTCTGCGTGGTATAGCGATCGCCGTTGCGCGTCGCGTGCTACTTCCGTTCTTGCGCAAGGCGTTATTAGTTTCGTCGCCATCATAGCGACGAGATCGCGACCGTTGTGGCCGCAGAGCCAGGAAATTGGGAAAATCGTCGCTCGTTCGACGAGAAAAAAGGCGAGAGAGACAGGGCCCTGCTGCGCTCTGTGTGTCGGGAGACGTGTTCGAGGTCGTCGCAGTACAGTTTCCATCGGCCGTGGACTTTCGGCATTTCGAAGGACAACTTTCTTCACCTTTTGACGGTAACGAAACATGGCTTATTGAAGATGAAGGGCCTGCAAAAATACACTGTTTCTCCATACGGAGGAGACCGTAGCGGTAATTCTGGACTTCAGCACGAACGTCGTCGTGCCAGAAATGGACAAAAATACGAAATATCAACAGTCCTCCGGAAAGGGGACACCTTCCGATGCTAAAAAGAATCAAGGTGCGTCGTTCGAACGTCGATCGCCACGATTGCGACGTCATCTTTTCGTTCACGTCATATGTCCGCACGTTGTGCAACAGCGGACGCGATTTTCGTTTTCCCTTAACGCTCGCGCTCAAATCTTGTGTCTAAGTTTTTTGTAAATAGTGGCCAACGATTCGGTGTAACGGGGCAACGGTCGATCGTGTAATCTCTCGATCGTTTCGAGTGGATTTCATGTTCCAATTATAACGATGAGTATACATTATTTTCTACAGATGTTACGAACAAATCTTTGCCAAGAGCTTTGAGACGTCGTGAATCAGCGAGCACTAGCAGTTTTTCAAAATTCGAGCAATCGAAGAAGTACAATGGACAAAAAACAAAAACTTTTGATAAGAGACCAAGACCTAAAGGACAACATCATGGCTGTTCAAAGGAGGATACCAAGGTTCGTTTCCCTCGCAATTTCTTCTGTTTTGTTTACTTCTGTCCACACTCGAAGAATCGAGCGTTCGTCTTACAGGTAGTGCACGAGGAATCTGCTGAGCTCGGCTCAGTAATGGTTCCAGGAAGTAAAAAGCAGAATTACAATTATCTGCTGAATTTTCATTACGAGCCACGCGGACTGCAAGGTGGCTCGGGCGCATGGAATCACACAAAATCTGTGAAGGGTAACAGACTACTTCCGCACATGCAGCGGTATAAGTACAACAAAGAACAATTTTTGCAAGCCAGGTATATTANCTTTACTTCTGTCCACACTCGACGAATCAAGCATTCGTCTTACAGGTAGTGCACGAGGAATCTGCTGAGCTTGGCTCAGTAATGGTTCCAGGAAGTAAAAAGCAGAATTACAATTACCTGCTGAATTTTCATTACGAGCCACGCGGACTGCAAGGTGGCTCGGACACATGGAATCACACAAAATCTGTGAAGGGTAACAGACTACTTCCGCACATGCAGCGGTATAAGTACAACAAAGAACAATTTTTGCAAGCCAGGTATATTACTCTCGCGCGCAACGTGATATTCACATTGATACTAACTCGTCGGTACGTTTATTCAGCTGCCAGTTCGTTGTAACTTCCAACGGGAACTACGCGTTGCATCTAAGAGATCCCGATGTACTGGTCAATTGGAAACTGGTGGAGCAAATTGTAAGTCATGGGTTCATCAAAAGTTTTCGTCATTCCTCGTTTAATAAATAAATAAATAATAATGATAATAACGATATTTCACAATTTAGAAACTTTATAGTTCCGAGAGCGTCTCACGTAAGTGCCCGATATGTCTCGACACGCCAGTTGCTGGGAAAATGACGCGTTGCGGTCACATTTATTGTTGGCATTGTATTCTCCATTGCTTGTCCATCTCCGATAAATCTTGGTGTAAATGCCCCATTTGTTACGAATCTGTCCAAAAGTCAGATTTAAAAAGGTAATTCGTATAGCCGTTTTTAGCTCGATTCGAGATGAAATAAAATTTTGAAAGATCGAGAATTCTTTCTTCCTTCCTTCTGTTTCAGTGTCATCGAAATTACACAGAGCACACTGAATTCAGGAGACACCGTTACATTGCGTTTGATGCGACGGGAAAGGGAATCGTTGTTCGCGGTGCCGGTCGGATCCGTGAATCAAAGTCCGATCGATTTCTTTCCAGTTTCAGATGCCATTAGCAGTCAAGTGTATTCCAAGCTTTTGATCGCCAACGCGGAAGACGTAAGTAGTTCTCAATACTGTGGAATGAAACGGAGCAAATTCAGGGAGGTCAGTAGTTCTAATCGTGGCTCGTCTCAGGTCATGTGTATCGTTGAACGTGAACGTGTCCAACTGAAATCAAAACTCGAGGAAAACCTCGATTCTCAGAAAAATCTCGGTTCTCAGAAAAATCTTGATTCTGAGGAAGATTGTTACGTTAAGGAGGCGCTCAACGAACTCTTGCAAAGGGAAGCGGAATTGTTCAAAACGGTAAAATTAATTACTGTCGAAGACGTGGTTTCAGATAGAATTCTCTTGTCATAAAAATGAATTATTCCTAAAAGATGTCAGAGTCGGGAGGCGCTTCGACGAATGCGACAATGCCGGACGGTAATAACGATGTCGAAAAATCTCAGTCGGGAGAAGTACAGGCCTCTGAAGAGACGAGCGTAAATGCAACATCGGCAAACGAAGAAATGCTAAAACCTGTGGATCCTCAATCAACATCGGGAATACAGAAATTCTTCTATTTCTATCAAGGTTTAACACACATCCATCATGATTTTTTTACGTAATTGTACCCCTCGTGAATTAAATATAATCATTAAACGAATTTCAATTTCAGCCGAAGACGGTCAACATTTGTATCTCCATCCGGTGAACGTGAAGATGTTGAAAGACCAGTACGGTAGCCTCGAGAATTCTCCTCACGTCATAACTGGGAAGCTTCTCGAGAAAGAGGAGGGAAATATTACCGATGGTGTGAGAGACAGATACAAGTATTTACGTCACTTGCCCTTAACTTGCCCGTACGCGTTAGCCGAGATTGAACTGAAACCACCAACTGTGTCGCAAGAGGTTCTAAACTCATTAAAAGGTAATAATATTTTAATCTGAAAAGTATAAGTCCTTTTTGTTTCCTATGATATTTCAATTCGATCTCAATCGGCTTCGTAGATCAATTAATGTCGAGGCAGAAACGTAGACAGCTACGAGAACGCCAGGAAAAGAAGCGAGAAAAGAAGATCACGGAAGAGATGAACAGACGAATGGGAAAATATCCAACACCTATCGTACACATTGACTCGCAACATCACTTTCCTCAGTGGCAACCAGAGTTATTATATTCAGAGTGAGTCTAGTGTTATTTCGTGCATTCGACTTTTCACGCACTAATATTTATTTATAGGGAAAGTATTTCGTCGCCACCAGAATCCGCGACGACGTCAGTAGCCAGTAGTCCATCTCTAAGCGCATTTGACGAGATCGTTGAGTCTAGACAAACCGAGAACGCCGCTCACGAACCGGGGCCGTCGTTCGCAGAAATGTTGCGAAACACCGGCACGCGTAAGAAAACGCGTACAAGTTGGCCATCGATCGACTCCACTCGTGGCAAAGCATCCGACGCGAGTACTACTCGGTTGTCGAGAAGAGACGACGAGGAGGAAGAATATTTATCGGCACCGCAAAATCGTAGTTTCGGCGACGCTTTGGCAGTCGCCTTGGAACAAACGAAGATAGGTAAGACTGCTATGACAATTTAAATTAACTGTCCATTTTCGTTTATTCGATTGTTCCAGAGACGAAAAGGATCAAGGGTGGAAAGAAGAAGAAAGGGAAGTCGAACGTATTGTTTGCAACTACTATGGCACATACATCTTACAATTAGTTTCTTTCCCAACGACACCGGCATCTCGTACGCTTCTTATTTTCGAATTCCGTGACTGATTTCCTTTCGTCACTCGCATTGGTAAAATTTCTTTGGAACCACGTCAAAAAAAATATCCTAGTGAAAATCATGAAGCTATGATAACACGTCTAATTTTGGTCATTGTTCTTCTATTCGATATTACGTAATTATTTTCTGTAGCATTTGAATCTGTTGGGCTTGCAAATAAAATTTCATTTCTCGAAACCTTTCTTGTTTTACCTTCGCGCACGATCTAAAGAAAAACTTACTGTCCATTACCAATTGTATTATCTGACACGAGGTATAGGTAATAAATGATGAACACGAGGTATCAGGGACTGTTTTATATTTTCAGTTTCCTTGAACATAGAAAATTAACAACTGATCTTTTACAAAGATTATCAAAATCTTAAGTACAAATAATGTTATGCGATTTTACCGATCTCTAAAACAAAACATTGGTGTACAATAAATTATTTTTCGAACATTTACCGGCAAAGAAAATAAATAAATTCGTGATAGAAAAGGAACGAAGATAAAGTTTACTGAGGAATAACAAATGTAAGAAAGCAGCTGCATAATAATTCTATGTTCATCCTCTTTTTTTTCTTCGACAGTTTTTTCCTCTGTAAAGGATAGAGAATGCATGAAGAGGGCAGTGGAGAGAGCGAGTTTAATCGACTTCCTCGATGGTAGGTCCACCAGCTGCGCCACCGCCGGGAGCACCCGCTCCCGGAGCAGCACCCGGAGGGAAACCGCCAGGCATACCGCCAGGCATACCTCCGCTACCCTGGTACAACTTCGTAACGATGGGGTTGCAGATCGACTCCAGTTCCTTTTGCTTATGCTCGTATTCTTCCTTATCAGCCAGCTGATTGGCGTCCAACCACTTGATAATCTCGTTGCATTTGTCCATTACGATCTGTTTGTCACTGGCGCTGATCTTGTCCTTCAGCTTGTCGTCCTCCACCGTACTCTTCATGTTGAAGCAGTAAGACTCGAGTCCGTTCTTAGCAGCGATCGTCTCCTTCTGTTTCTCGTCCTCGCTACGGTACTTCTCGGCCTCGTTCACCATCCTCTCGATTTCTTCTTTGCTCAGACGGCCCTTATCGTTGGTGANATAGGTAATAAATGATGAACACGAGGTATCAGGGACTGTTTTATATTTTCAGTTTCCTTGAACATAGAAAATTAACAACTGATCTTTTACAAAGATTATCAAAATCTTAAGTACAAATAATGTTATGCGATTTTACCGATCTCTAAAACAAAACATTGGTGTACAATAAATTATTTTTCGAACATTTACCGGCAAAGAAAATAAATAAATTCGTGATAGAAAAGGAACGAAGATAAAGTTTACTGAGGAATAACAAATGTAAGAAAGCAGCTGCATAATAATTCTATGTTCATCCTCTTTTTTTTCTTCGACAGTTTTTTCCTCTGTAAAGGATAGAGAATGCATGAAGAGGGCAGTGGAGAGAGCGAGTTTAATCGACTTCCTCGATGGTAGGTCCACCAGCTGCGCCACCGCCGGGAGCACCCGCTCCCGGAGCAGCACCCGGAGGGAAACCGCCAGGCATACCGCCAGGCATACCTCCGCTACCCTGGTACAACTTCGTAACGATGGGGTTGCAGATCGACTCCAGTTCCTTTTGCTTATGCTCGTATTCTTCCTTATCAGCCAGCTGATTGGCGTCCAACCACTTGATAATCTCGTTGCATTTGTCCATTACGATCTGTTTGTCACTGGCGCTGATCTTGTCCTTCAGCTTGTCGTCCTCCACCGTACTCTTCATGTTGAAGCAGTAAGACTCGAGTCCGTTCTTAGCAGCGATCGTCTCCTTCTGTTTCTCGTCCTCGCTACGGTACTTCTCGGCCTCGTTCACCATCCTCTCGATTTCTTCTTTGCTCAGACGGCCCTTATCGTTGGTGATAGTGATCTTGTTCTCTTTGCCGGTGGACTTGTCCACCGCGGACACGTTCAAGATACCGTTAGCATCGATGTCGAAGGTGACTTCGATCTGAGGAACTCCCCTAGGCGCCGGCGGAATGCCGCTGAGCTCGAATTTACCCAAGAGGTTGTTGTCCTTCGTCATAGCACGTTCTCCCTCGTAGACCTGGATCAATACGCCCGGCTGATTGTCGGCGTAGGTCGTGAAGGTCTGGGTCTGCTTGGTCGGAATGGTGGTGTTCCTCTTGATAAGGGCGGTCATGACGCCGCCGGCCGTTTCGATACCAAGAGACAGCGGTGTAACGTCGAGGAGCAGCAGATCTTGTACTTCCTCCGACTTGTCGCCGTGCAGGATGGCGGCTTGCACGGCAGCTCCGTAAGCCACGGCCTCGTCGGGGTTGATGGACTTGTTCAATTCCTTTCCGTTGAAGAAGTCCTGCAGCAGCTTTTGGATCTTCGGGATACGCGTGGATCCACCGACCAAAACGATGTCGTGGATCTGTGCCTTGTCCATCTTGGCATCGCGCAGCGATTTCTCTACCGGCTCCAGAGTTCCTCTGAAGAGATCGGCGCAGAGCTCTTCGAACCTGGCCCTCGTGATCGACGTGTAGAAATCGATTCCCTCGTACAGCGAATCGATTTCGATGCTGGCTTGAGTAGACGAAGACAGTGTGCGCTTCGCACGTTCGCACGCCGTTCTCAGACGACGCAGGGCGCGTTTGTTGCTGGTCAGGTCTTTCTTGTATTTACGCTTGAACTCCTGGACGAAATGATTCACCATACGGTTGTCGAAGTCTTCGCCGCCAAGATGCGTGTCTCCTGCCGTTGACTTGACCTCGAAGATGCCGTCCTCGATCGTCAGGATCGACACGTCGAAGGTGCCACCACCGAGGTCAAAGATTAGGACGTTGCGCTCATTGGTGGTCTTCTTGTCCAGGCCATACGCAATGGCGGCAGCGGTAGGCTCGTTGATGATACGTAGTACGTTCAAGCCTGAGATGGTTCCAGCGTCCTTGGTTGCCTGACGCTGCGAGTCGTTGAAGTAAGCAGGCACAGTGATCACGGCATTGGTGACGGTTTTACCGAGGTACGCCTCGGCGGTTTCCTTCATTTTCACCAAGACCATTGAGCTCACTTCTTCGGGGAAGAAAGTCTTCGTCTCTCCTTTGTACTGTACTTGGATCTTGGGCTTGCCATTTTCGTTCACGACGGTGAAGGGCCAGTGTTTCATGTCGGCCTGTACGGTCAAGTCGTCGAACCGACGTCCAATAAGACGCTTCGCATCTGAAAAGAACAATCATTCAAATACATTAATTTTATCATTCAACGCGAAAGAACGAGTTTCAATCGATCGAATTACTTGAGATCGCAGCGACACGCAGTATTTCACTGTCATTGATTAAAAATTTTCAAGTATAGTTTAAATTTCTGCTGTGTTAAGAAATAATTCGTTGAGCTGTAAAAACACGGAAAGAAACGCGTCATTCCGGAGTCATGACCTTAATTCACGTATACGCGCGTGCGTGCGTATCTATGTATATACATCGAGGATGTAGGTATCGACCTTCCGCCATCTTCCATGTTCAAAAGTTTCCACGCCCATTTATAATTCAACTTCTAAAGCAATATTTTCCAGTTTAAACGATTTTACGTTTCACTGTTCGTTAATTGTTACGATCGTTAAAGCGACGAAATTAATTCTTAAAAATTTGAATACCGATAAACGTAACCGAGAAGAGACTCGTGCTAAATCAATAATTCTGACGGTTAATTTTTTTCACTACTAAATTGCAATTAAACACGCGTACCTTCACAAGGAGCTGACTTGATAAATAAAGAGCGGAACTTGGTAAATTCATTGACAATTTCGCAGATTACGAAAGATACGGAAGATCGTACGAAGGAGAAGATTATACAGAAAAAAGAGAGAGGAAGTGTATTGTATAGACAGGACACGGAGGACGATCGGACGAAAGAAATATTTCACGGATAAACGTATATTTACCGAAAATGGTGTTGTTGGGGTTCATGGCGACTTGATTTTTGGCTGCATCTCCGATCAATCGTTCGGTGTCCGTGAACGCGACGTAGCTCGGCGTCGTACGATTTCCTTGGTCATTGGCGATGATTTCTACTTTCCCGTGCTGGAACACGCCAACGCAAGAGTACGTGGTGCCAAGATCAATACCGACTGCAGGTGGTTTGGCCATCTTTGCTTTTCTGTAAAATTATGAAACGGCAATTAAGTCTCGGATGAAAACGGCCGAATTTGCTGCTGCTTCTTCTTTGGGAACGTTATATCGGGAAGCGTCGATACGAACGACGAGAGACACACACCTTTCTTTGTTCGCTTCTGAGAAAATTCACTTCGAGAAAAAGTCCGCTTCGTAGGACAGTGAAGAAGTTCTTCGTTTGACGATTCGCAACGTGAGTGAAGCCTGGCCCCGGAAACCATGTATTTATCACTTTCCTAGAGGACGCTTCTGGAATGTTCTTCCCGCTCGACCGCCGGTGTTCGACCAATTGAACGTCGGTTTTCATTTGGGCCACGACGCGATTGGCCACGGAGCAGAAACTACGTGCGTCAACGTCGAGGTTTTTTGCACTATCGATCCATGCGACGTTACTTCATTATGTATAGTAAACCTTTTGAAATCGAATATCATCAGTCCTGATAAAGATTAGTTAGACCTTCTAGAATTAATATTAGGATCAGAAATTTTCACGAGACAATGTTATGCAACAGTTTCCAGCCGAACGATAAGGAAGTGGTTGCGCGAGGAAGGAAAATTTAGCGTTTCAGCCGAGTTTAGAAGGTGTGTGGGGCCACACGCACACAGAGATAAGTGAGTCCACGCCTATACATGACTATGGACAGTTAACGTTTCAAGGCTCCTTAATTCCTTCGAATCCCATAACTTTTCTGCCATTTATTTTTTTAGTCAGCTTTAGCATCCAGCAAAGAAGGAACACAAGACCCAACATCGTCGAAAATATAGCTCATCTCATATTAAATGTAACGTTTAACATGAAATAATGAGTCACGATGCTGTATCATCGCATGGCAATAAATTCCGTCGAGCAATTTATAGAATATTTTCAAGACAGATACCATTTATGTACTTTTCGCCTTCGGGACGCTGCTTCGTCTCTCGATACGATCTTTTCTTTGTTACGTTGTAATTAAAACTCTTAAATTTCAATATTTTGAATCTCATTTGAATAATTCTCAATGCTTAAAAACAAATAATTTTTATAAAATATATTCTGTCGACAATGGAAGTGAGCAAAATTAGTTTTTATCAATGTAGCTTTGCCATGATTTTATCAGTTTCCGTCGCTATACACGTGCTTCAAAGAGCTTACATATACCATTACTTTTCACACTCGACGACTCGACTATGACGCACGTATGTATATATATGCAATGATCGTAGTTCTTCAAATATAACTGAAAATGTATATGAGTTGGGAATACCGTCTTAACAATTGAAATTGACGATGACTATATTAAACGAGTTTTCTACGCCAAGTATCGTTTCGTAGAAAAATTAATCGCACAGGGATTAAAATGTATACTGCGTTGTTTGACGCCCGTTCGATAATGATGAGACATTTATTTTGATAAGGCCGATATGTTTTGTGCTTTTATCTGCCGATGACGCGTCGGTCTCGTAGAATTTCGCGAAAATTCCCTTCGGGTGCAGCGTGTGCGACAAAGCACGAAATCGATGACGATAATTATATTGCGGTAAAGTTCGCGAACTCCGTAGGAACTAGAAATTTCCAGCCGGCGTATCCTGGTACATGTGCATGCGCTCGATACGCCGTTCATTATGAGTGTGAGAAAATCTGCAGGCACACGTGTACACACACATACACGTTCTAACGCTTATGAAAGCACGTTCATATAAAGCACACGTGTACTNGTAGTAAACCTTTTGAAATCGAATATCATCAGTCCTGATAAAGATTAGTTAGACCTTCTAGAATTAATATTAGGATCAGAGATTTTCACGAGACAATATTATGCAACAGTTTCCAGCCGAACGATAAGGAAGTGGTTGCGCGAGGAAGNTACATTAGAAATTAATGATTCTCAGATAAAATATAGAACTTTGTCATCGATCGAAAGTTCTATCATCTCGATTCGCTTCAGAAACCTTAAAGTTAAAAGTATATGGACTTTGTATAAATGATTTTTCATACAGCAACAATTTAAAACGTTCGTACATATATTATAATTGTTTCGTACGAACGGAATTGGAGCACGTCTGTAAAATCCGAAGGGTGGGGTGAGAATTTTCGAAGGATTTTCAAGCCCGTTGTAAGGCTTCCATCTGCTAAAGCAGATGGGTAGGTTTGTAGGTAGACAAAGAAAAGGAAACGATTCACTACCAGGTGTAACTCGTTTTAACGGTCTTCTGAACGTTGTCAAGGTCTCAAGAGCCACGTCGATTGACAGCTATTCAAGACGATTCCCAACCGTTTATTTAGCCTGCATACGCGTGCAAAAATAAAATGTTCATTATGCAATATAAATTTGTTGATATGATGACTGAACTTTATGTAAGAATTTTCCTACCGGCTTACATTTTTTTTAAACAAGATATTTTTCATATGCAAGGGGGATAAACGCATTTCGTTCCACAGGCTTTAGATACAGATTTATTGTTACATATCTATGCAAAAAATGATATTCACCTTATCAGGGGAAGCGAGGAAGTGACCGGATATTGATTCAGTGTACAATAACTTCTGTCGATAACGAATAAAACCTTTCTGAAGTGCAAGAGGGCGTTCGATGTTTCCTTCACTGTCTTACATTTTGTGTCGTGCGTTCGGTGCGTTAGTGCCTTGTGCAGTGAAATTGGCATTTGATATAAGTTTTATTCTTAAACAAATTTAGCGTTCACGATTCTGTGTTCAATGTACCGAGATAAAAGATTTTTTACGAAGGGGATTGAATAAAACGGGAATTTTGTCGTGTAGGAGTACTTACTTAGGAGTATGTGAAGCTCGGCTAAGCCCAATATCGTTAAGTCAATCGTCGACGAGAGAAAGCGTGAATCTAGCGTGTTTATAAGTTTCACAAAAAATATTGTGTGTTATATTGATAAAGGTATTATCATGGCATCGTGCGAACTCAATAATTATGTATTATATTTACTAAATGTATACATATATGTCGTATGCTACTATACTTGTTCCGGCACTTTGTTTCATACTGTAAAATAAAACGATGAGAGGGTGGTCGTCTCGTCGAGAGACCGATTTAAAAGAATAACTCGTTCAAAATGCATTCGATCACGTGGAAAATCGATTTTACATACGTCGCATGAACGAAGTTAGATTTTTGTTATCGTCCAGAGTACCGTCAATGACCCAAGCTAGCAACAGGTCCAATTTTTCAATGTTGTTCCTGTCTAGTCCTGGAGTCAACCGACCGTGTCACATCCGCTATGAATTCGACGGTTCTGATAACATATATTATTTGTACAATGTGCTCATGGATACATATGATAGGCCCCAAACTGCTAACACTAATGCAAATGTCCAATTTTCGTTTCCATTTCTCAAATGGTTCCAAATCGATTGGACTTTGGGCTCATTGGTGAAAGTGGTGTGGCCATACAACGCGCTTTATATTATTTAATCCATGGGTCGTTTTGTCCAGAACTTGTGTTTATGCTTAAACGATAACTCTAGCCTTAAAACGTTAGATTCAATTACTCATGAAACTGTTGTATAAGCATGCGTCTCGATCGAACTTAGTTAAATCTTCGACAAGATTGATTTGATACGAAAGTGTTGTATAAGCATGCGTCTCGATCAAACTTTTATACGTTATTAGTCGCGTTGAATCTTACAGTATTTTAGTACATCTTTATTATACTAATAATGGATATGGACGAGGAAACGCCTGGAGAAAC
>SMSR01009899.1:23062-37812 GCA_019453355.1 Ceratina japonica
AAGCATCGCAAGCAGCTCGAACGGCCGACTCTGCCCGACGGAACGAAATTGATAACGTTCCCGGTCAGCAGCAGTTCCGGCACGGCGGGAACCAGCGGTAATACCGGCGACGACGGCAGCGGCGGCGGGCAAAGACCCCCTAAACACTGGATAATGAATCCCTCTGGCAAGAGCTACGTTTGTATACTGCACGAATACGTACAACACGCGTTGAAGAAGCAGCCGACTTACAAGTTCAAAGAGTTGGGTAAGAAGCGTCGGAGAGAATACCGTCGGCGATCGGGCATAGACTACGTTAATTTTTTTTTTATCGCAGAGAACGCGGCCACGCCGTATTCCGCCGTCGTCTGTATAAACGACATGGAGTACGGGAGCGGTTTCGGGAGCAGCAAGAAACAAGCGAAGGCCAATGCCGCCCGAAAGACTCTCGAGATTTTGATTCCACAGATGAGGGACAAAATATCTGGTGACGCCAACAGCGGTGACACGGCGTCTGGCAACAACGGCCGAATGATCAAGGCGTCCAGGGCCAACTCCGACGCGGACTTGTCGTTTTTCGACGAGATACTGATCAACGATCCACGAGTCGCCGAGTTCTGCGCCAAAACGACGGAACCGTCGCCGCACGCCATTTTGATCACCTGCCTTCAGAGAAATTACGGTCTAGGCGACATGCACATCAACTACTCCGTGAACACGCTGAAGCATCAGCGCAATGAATTCACGATGCGCGTTGGAAAACACGAGGCCACCGTCGTGAGTAGAACTACAGTTCTGATTCGTGTCTCAGTTTATATTTGGAACATTTCTAAAAAAATTCATGTCCTCGAATCGTTCTCAGGTGTGCCGCAACAAGAAAGACGGCAAACAACGAGCTGCCCAGGCCATCCTGAAACTGATGCATCCTCACATCCAGTCCTGGGGTTCTCTGTTGAGGCTGTATGGATCTCGCAGCGTGAAATCTTTCAAAGAGAAGAAACAGTTGGAACAAGAGATCACGTTGTTGCAAGGCAAGGCGGCCGTGAATCAACCGAATCACGCCATATTGAGCAAGCTTAGGCAGGAGATGCGGAAACTGGCGGAACAAAGTCGAGCGATTCAACCCATCGGTAAGTTTGTACCGCTCGATCTGCCGACCGGGTCCGCTGCCAACTTGAACAACGTGGACTTGTAACGTGCCGGTCGGCGACTATTGCTTTCCACACACGCGTCTAGCGTTTCGTATGCGACGCACAAAGTATTGTCTCGACGCATAACGTTTCTAGTGCAAACACAAAGAAGACTTCCAAATGGTGCTAATTTATATCGACTATCGTATTCAGTTTTTATTTTTTATGTAAAAATGTACTTTGCGACCGATCGCGCGTGTGTGCGAGGGATACGACGAGAAAACGAGAACGCGCGAGGCAGTCGGACTCGAGTACAATTTTTTAAGACGCAAACCCCACTTGGGAGTCGAGACCGATGAAAAATAAGAATACGGCTGAAGTACTGCCTCGCTCGATCGGTCAGTGGGGTACACAGTGCTTGAGAACGAATATTAGACGCGCGTGAGTCGTCGGTCGAAATTCGTGTTGTAAAAGCTTTGAAAGCGCGTCGTAAACGACACAACGGTAAATTCTGTCGGAAGGTGGTAATCGTGTATTCTCAGAGAACTGATTACGACAAAGCGAACTTCTGGTCTACGAGTGTCGAGGCATCGACCGCTAGACATTCGACGTTAGCAATAATACAATGTGTACAAACACGGGTAAATACAAAGGGTAAATTAGATTTAATACGTTACGAATGAAATGTAAAATAAGTTGGCCGAATCCATACGCTAGATTCCATAGATATGTACATTGTTTCAACAATTCTATCCCCACTCGTTCCATTTGGCACTTTACGTCGTCTTTTTCTACGTGTATCACTGTCAGTTTCGATTCTACTATTTATACTATATTTTACTAATCGTCCAACAATTTTCTTGAGAACAAAATTTTCCTGTGATTTAATTGTGACGTTTCAGTGGAAAATATAAATATCGATCTTTTGGTTTTGCATGCTCGAAATTATATGGATCTTCTGTTTCTTAATCGTACGCGCCATACAAAGCCATTATTTGTAACAATGCGACGCTGCGACGCATACACAAATGTTGTCTTACATAACTTAAGGATTAGACGCTGTTGTATCGCGACGTAGCAGCAGAAACGTGAGCTCGACAACGTTTTTTTTAATAATGTGAAATGCAGACATTTTTTTAGACGATCGTTTCGCGACGACCGTCAGCTGAGAATCTGTGTATAGTACTCGCAACTCGCAACGTAATGACATACCGGAATAACTGAATCACTGATGTACATTATATTTCAAATGAATTTAGTGTACAGTTTAAGAATTTCTGCGCCGAAGAACGCATCGACTCGGTCTAATTGTAAGATAAACAAGATTTACTCGGTAGTAGGCACATTTCAGTAGGACCAGAATTGTAATGATATTAACAGATTATTACGTAAACGAAACATATCTTTATTATCATAAATTAAATATCTGTCAACCTTCATTTAAAAATATAACTCAAGTCACAGATATGTTTTATAATTATGCATAACTCAAGTTACAACAAGTTCTTTCCCTGTCGGCCGAGTCCGCGGTGTAAAATTTTCTCCACTGTCCTCGAGAGGCTTCGGATTCAAAGCAGGCTCTGCTGTATAAAGAACATGTATGCCCGAATCGGCATTGAATCGGTAGCGAACGCCGATACCAATCTGTTTCTGACCTGCGTACTACATTTTTCCAACAGGGTCGTGTCGATGTTCAAATTTCATTCTCACTTTCTCGTCAAACGAAATTCATTTCTGTGTGTACGAACGACGTTTCAACAATATAATTAGTGTTACCAAATTTTCACTTCTATTCAAATACATATTACAGTCAACATTAATGATAAATGTTTTGATTTTTCTTGGTTTAATTTTAATTCGCGAAACACTATGATAGTTACTACTGTTTAAGGTGCTTTAACGACTGGATGTGAATATCTTTGACGTCATGAGTGTGTCTTTCGAGTAAACGCTACTATGATCCATTTCCATATCGCTATATATTAATATCCTTTCGTTAATTCGTGATATATTATTCTAAATGTGTGACTACGTCCGTCGCTTCCAAATGTTATTTACAATCTACGTGAATACGACGTTCATTATTAATTTTGACATCAATACGCAATGGCACAAATCATACAAAAAAAATTCAATTCATATGAAATTACGAAACGCGCGCGCGTGGCTACATTTTAGGATCTAGTTGAAACTTAATCGAAACCAGACGAAGAACGAAGACGTGGAAATGTATGTAGATGTTTCAAAAAGTATTGATTACTTTTACGTGTATAATATCTTACGTTCATCGTGACATTAAACAATTTATATTGGTACCGTCAGCATATATATATATATCCTACTTATCGCTATCTTTGAAATTTCACTCGTATCATTTTACACACGAATAATGACGGGAAAATAAGTCGAAAACTTTCACGTTCGAACGAGATGAAATCCGATCTCGTCGCTAGACATACTGTGTCTCGTCTCGTGTGTACTAACTATATATATATAATAAAAACTGCTATTCGTATTTATGCACGAGTCGAGCGAGTACCGTGTAACTCTGTAACATTACGTTTCTCGTACGTCATATACTAATAAAAATGATGAGACACTACTGTCATTGTCAACATTTCTAACTTTGGAGGCACGTCAATTCAATTTTAAACATAAGAACGTGTATATATATATATATCATATTTACTTCGTTTTTTAGACCATTTTAAGTGTTCGATATATGTAATGTCGCGTACACGTCTTTTGACTACGTTTTCTATATTCATGTTCGATCAGTCGTTTAATAATTTTTGAGGGAAACGTATGCACGTTATTTGTAAAACGGTTCCCGTGTCCGCAAATGCACCGGTGAGCAAGGACTCGATCAATCTGTACCGGGCTTTGAAAATAATTTACGAAACCATTATACGGACTCGTCGTACGCACTGTTCCCGGAGAGGGCCATCTTCGACAGACTGGACAGACTCCGTCGCGGGCTGCTACCGACCAAAAAACTGCTGCTGGACTCTGAGAATATCTTCCGGAAGCTGAGGAGCAAACACATGAATGTTAAAATTTAGAATTAGATTCAATTTATTCTCGATTCATCACTTACAACTTCCTAATTCCAGATTCCGAAGACTTTTTCCAGGGTGCGTCGTCCGGTTCGTACGGAAGAGGCCCTTGGACAGGAGCGTCTTCCTCGACCCTGCAGAAGTATACGTACAGTAATCAATCGAATACGTTACGTACGCGAACTGCGTTCTGAGAGGTACGCACGGTTCGGGTTTCGGTCGATACAATTCCAGTTCGTCCTCCAGGTCGGACACTCTGGCCTTCAGTTCATTTCGTTCGTGTAAAATCTCTTTCAACTCGGCGGTGGTGAACCTGGGCCTGTCGGGATCGTCCAAGTCGTAAACGGCCTTGTTCGTCAAATCGGGATGATTCTGAACTTTGCTCAAGTCCTCGTTCTCTTTCCTCGCCAGACCGAGCCGAGCCCGAAGATTTATCAGTTCGCGATTCTGATCTTGTAACTGGGCCAAGAAGTCCGCTCTCTCCTCGACCAAGCCCCTCGCCTGCATCTGCGCTTGGCGTTGTTTTCGTTTCAATTCGCGGCCGACGACCCCGAGTTTCTCGACTTGTGCGGTCAGCTGTGTGAAATCGAACGGTGCGTCAAAACGAATCGACGTTTCGACGGCACGGAAGCGTTACGAATTATTTCAAGTACCAATTTACATTTTCTAATTCCACGGTCTTCTGTAACATTTCTTTGTCCCTCCCTCGGATCTGCTCCCTCTGCTTGTCTATCATCGATCTCAAGTGTTGCAATACCGCTACGTCGACTTCCTGACTAGCCGTAAAGGCTGAAAGCACGTTTACAGATCAATGACCCCAGCACATTTGCAACAATTTGCAATGTTTGGCATTGTGTTAGTAGGAAAGAGGTGGTTAGTACTTTGTTTACTGCTGTACTGACTATCGCTACGCGACTCTTGTAGAGCCTCTGACAACCTTCTGTTCTCCTCTTGCAGTCGGTTCACCATTTCTACCAGGTCTCGAGACTCTTGACGCCAGTGCTCCTCGATTTGTTCCAGTTCCTATAGCAATTATGCATCTTTAAAGATCAAAGTAGAAGCTAAACAAACGTACGCACAACGTTGATTCAAATTCAATTTTTGGAACCAAGATACCTTCTCGAATCTCTGCCTGTCCTCGGCTTTCCCGATCTTGTCGTTCTCCAACTGCGATATTTTCGAGCGTAACTCCTGAACCGTCGTGTTCTCGCGTTCATTTTTGGTCGCGAGATTCTCTAATATCTCTAAAGCGTGTATCACTTTTGGCATTAAATTGGTTACGGATTCGACGCCATACGAATCTATGAGCTTCTCGCACTCCTTCCCTATCTCGGATGCGATGTCATAAACGTCTACGACCGATATATCAGACGCTACGGCATATTCGTCCATGTTACGGGTCGTATAATTTCCCAAACAAAAAGGCATGAATACTTTTGATATCACAATCTTGTTCGCGAACGTCCTGAAAGTATAAAATATCCATTATACAAATTACCACATTGTCGTCTCGACATTGTAATTTGAATGTATCGATGAACGTACGTCGCTCCAGATTCATTTAAATTGACGTTCTAATACCTTGAGCTACGATTGAACGGTGAAATCCGACAATGTTAATTAATTATTACCGTTGCACCTCGCACCGAGTTTCACAACACGCGTTTTTCCATTCATTTGTACGGGAACGAATGCGAACGGAATTCGCCGCGTACGAGTATTAACGAACGGGACGGCGTGCATCAGCGTGACAGTTAACGAGCTTGGGAATTATGAGATCACGACGATTATTCACGCTCGCAATGCTCATGTCAAATTCCACTTTGCGCTATGTACCGTGGTAGTGGTCTGCAGATACACGGGAGGGGGCCTATTTTTAATACGTATGTGTGCACTTTATAGCTTCGTATACACAGAGAGGACTTTCTCACGGATACCGGTACGATTACGAGTTCCAAAGAAGCGATTGATTTAAATGAGAGAGGAAATTAAATGAGCGAAGGATCCTTGAAGTATGTACCGTGCTTTTTCTTCTCGACCATTTTTGCGAACTATATTTCATCGGGAACGGGAACTATATCGATGAGAGCGACGCGACGATTGGACCTTTCCAATCGAACAAATACAAATTTTTTTCGCTAGTTCGATAGTCGAAGTAGAGGAGAATCTCTCCCGATTAATTAGATTCTTGATTCTATTGAACGAGAGGTGAAGGAGTATTCGTGGAGCTCGTGCTCCGAGGGATATTTAAAGTAATTATTATTGAAAAATATTTCTCGTCTAACGTGCCCATCGTCCCTTGGGTGGTGATCACTGCCCGCGGGAATAATCAACGACTTTACTCCCTTGGTGCATAATGTACTATCATCTTATATTCATTCGTAACGAATGTTTTACATCATCAACCTTCCTTATCTTTCGTTATAAAATAGTAAAACAACCGAAACAATAATTTTCATAAATTGTCAAATGGTACATGATTTATTACAGCAAAAGATTGTAACATGATCTCGTAACAAAATATATAGTGTACATATATATATCAAATTTTATTTAATTTCATTTTAGCAATCTTCAGCGTCAACGAGTTAAAACAATAAAATAAATTATAAAATAAATATTAAATTATCTTGCCGAAATTATAATTTCGTTTGAAAATACTGCATGTCTTCCACATAATTTGCGGGATGCAAAATGTACTCGATGATCCTTTATCAACTCTTTGGACAGAATTGCGTAGAATGACATTTGTCGACACATGCACTACGTTCAAACGTTCGAAGCACATTTTATTATATCGATACAAAATCAGCGACACTTTTCGATACACATAAAAAGCTATTGAACGAAATATCGATGTTCCAGAGGCTTAGTCCAACATCACATTGCGACGAGTGATTTATATAAATTTTAACGTGATAAGAAATACATAAATCCCTATCAATCATTGCTTTTTATTGCGTGCGAAAAATGCACTTACATTGACTTGTAGTTCGTCAATAAAAATTGAGCTGGAACGATTCTGGCATTAACAATCGAATTCCGATATGTCGAGTATTCCCCTCGGTAGCAGAGAAGTCGATTAAAAAAATGAAACGCCTGTCACGTTCAATGTCAACAATGTAAAATTGGTTCGGTGTTCTAGTCTAAAGAAATTCACAACTTCGTATCTATATAATACTTTGTGCTGTCACGTTTCTGTTTATATTATATTCGGATATATATATTATTCGGTAATCGCGTAACTTTGTCCATATATTAAATTAAGTACGCTAAAAACAGGCTGCGTAATTATCATACATTATGCATTGCTAGTCGGTGCGAAATTCGTAAATATATTCATGCACTGCGTTCCTTCTCTTCGAATAAAATTCATTTGTTAATAAGCTGTAAAAACATTTGGAACAATTTCCGAAATGTATATATCGAGCGATTGGCACTTTCGTTCGTTCATGAATATATACTTCATCTATTTTTAATAATTATTGCAAAGGGATTGCAAGTTTTTAATATGATAAAGTGTCATTAAATTGGTTAATACGTGTATATATCGTATAGGAAATTGCTCTAAATGTCAGTCTTCGTGGTACGATACGGCCGATGTGTCTTATAAATGTTAATAGCGTCTAATAAATATTTTGTTCCTCGACATAATTTCAACGCAAATGTCATTTAGAACGGACGATGTTAATCGAAGCATAGCGATCTACAATTCTCCACTCCTTAATCCCTTAATCTGGTTATATGTACAATTTGCAAAATAAAATATTCCGCAGCGATATTCTCTCTCTCTATCTTTACATTGTATACTCGATAACTCCGGATAAACATTTCGAACACCGTAATATAATTTATTATACGTAAGTCTAGCAGTATCACATATTACCTTGTTAAAACCCTGTAAAAAACATGTTTTCAGTGCAAAATTACTCCATTATCAATCGAATTTGTGAGTTCAATCGTCTTACGTATTAAACTTTCAACTCCAAATTAGTCGTGAGCGACATAATGGCGTGTTCTTGCGTGATAGCGGCCAATTCTTTCAGCCACTCGTCTAATACGACGGCGCACAAAACCACGTTTTGTACTGGACTCACTTCCTTTGGAGATTCCCAGGACGTTCTCGTATAATACCTAGTTCGTAAAAAATGTCTTATTCTCGTCTCGTTCAGTCATATATTCGAAAGAAATCATCGCGCATTAAACATCGATTTACCGGTATCCGGAACCGTGTCCGATCACTTCCAACTGGTGTTCTGATATACTACCCGGCTGATTGAGAGTACTGATTGAATTACTCGGACTGGAACTACCACTTGACCTTCTAAGCATTTGCGTGAAAGACGACGTTATACTCCACCTCTTGCTCTCACCTTAAAAATAAATAATAAAAATAATAAAAAAAATTTCTACATGTCCTCGTTCACTTCGAATATCGTTCGCTACGAGAGGACTGTACCTACATCGTTTGAACACTTCCAGAATGCATGAAATAATGTTAATTTGTATTCATGGAGATGAAAAATCGAGCTTAAATAACGATTAACGAATAACTTATACCTCTTGAGAATGGCTCTCCGCTTAAAGAATTTCGTTTGTAAGGTACAGAATGGGCGGCAGCTTCTAACGCGTTCTTCCTCGCATTCACCAATTTGTCTTCTCGGTTGATTAAAAATAACCGAGCTTGCTCCACCAACGCGTCCACGTTATTATGCTGCGAGAGGAACTGATCTATCTTGTGCTTCAACGATGCCAGGACCTGAAGGAAGTTCAATTATTTCACGAATTCGTACGACGATACCTCGTCGTCAATGGAAACGTCGCAATTACGAACCTGAAAGAGCGATCTAATACTCGGTTGAAATACAAGAGAATGATTTAAGAGAAATGACTGTAACAAGGGCTGAGGGTATATCGCCAGTCTGCTGATGAGACCAGTCAGGTGTAGATTGACGTACAAATTATTACTCGTCATACATTCGAGCTTTCGCAAAAGAATATCTAAAAATATGCCGACGTTCGGTTGTCCATTGAACACGTCTTGACGGTAGCTCTCCTTTATCTGTTTGTTCGCCGTTAATTCCTCCGGTGCGTTCGAACTCGACTCTACGATGCTGCGAAGGAACTGTTCCTTGCCCGACTCGATCTCTGTTTCTTCGTGCTCGCTTATTCGGTCCTCGCTGGATTCGTTGTCCGGAGTCGACTGCGACGAACCTTTGAACGCGAAACTCTCGTACCCGCTGCTCTCCCCCAGAGATAACAGCGAATTCATCGCTGTGTTCGAATCGTCGATGCCACTGTCGAGTTCCTTTTTGTCTATTAACTCTTTCACCGATTCCGAGATCCCAACGTCTTCGTTCAACAACTCGGCAATGTCCGCGTCTAATCTCGTCTGTTCTTCTAACGACAATTCTATACCCGTGGCCCGAGTTTCTTCCGATTTCTCTTCCTTCTCTATCACACCAAACTCCTTCCCATCTAGCAACGTTTGTATATTGACTAACGTATTGTCTACTGACGGACTTTCGCCGCTCTCGTTNTGTTCCTTGCCCGACTCGATCTCTGTTTCTTCGTGCTCGCTTATTCGGTCCTCGCTGGATTCGTTGTCCGGAGTCGACTGCGACGAACCTTTGAACGCGAAACTCTCGTACCCGCTGCTCTCCCCCAGAGATAACAGCGAATTCATCGCTGTGTTCGAATCGTCGATGCCACTGTCGAGTTCCTTTTTGTCTATTAACTCTTTCACCGATTCCGAGATCCCAACGTCTTCGTTCAACAACTCGGCAATGTCCGCGTCTAATCTCGTCTGTTCTTCTAACGACAATTCTATACCCGTGGCCCGAGTTTCTTCCGATTTCTCTTCCTTCTCTATCACACCAAACTCCTTCCCATCTAGCAACGTTTGTATATTGACTAACGTATTGTCTACTGACGGACTTTCGCCGCTCTCGTCGAGATTCGTCGATTGTTTCAATGTTTCTAACGACAGAGGTTTGTTCACGTCGGATTTCTTCTGCGATTGATCCAACAGTGTATTGTCGTCGATTAAAGTGGTCGCGCTACTGGTGGTGCTGTCTNTGAGATTCGTCGATTGCTTCAATGTTTCTAACGACAGAGGTTTGTTCGCGTCGGATTTCTTCTGCGATTGATCCAAAAGTGTATTGTCGTCGATTAAAGTGGTCGCGCTACTGGTGGTGCTGTCTCTCGGCAGTTCTCCGTTGTACTGGTACGACCAGGTGGAACAGGCCGTTCGGCAGGCCTTTATCTTCTGCCTAGCGTCGCATAAGTACGCGTGATAATTACCGTACAAACTGTCGGACGACCTGACGCCGTAACTCACGGACGCTGGCAACGACTTCAAAGAGTCGGACGGGCCGCTACTCGGCTGTTTCTCGGGCGTCGAGCTGTTCGGTAGAGAGGCGAACTGAGAGTTGATGGACGCGAGTGGCGAGCAGCAGCTCGGCGTCAACGAGAGAAACTTTTCGGCCGCCCGCCCGAAAGGATCTATGTCCCTCAGCCTCCTGCGCTGAGAGAACATCACGTGGGAACAAGGGCTCAACGCGCCCAGGCACAGTTCCAGCATGATGTCCTCGCAATTCAAATTGACCAACGTTTCAAACAATCCTAGGGTCACTATACACAGCTGAAACGCAATGAAATAATGGATATTACACTGGTATGTTCTTTGTCATGACTGGGGCATGCAGATTAAAACTGTACCCGTGATCTAGAGGATATCCTTTGAATGAGGCTGTCCAGTATCCTGCATTCGTCGTAATTATCTTCGAGCAAAAATCTGACGAGCGAACGTAAGAGACCGGGTTCCGTTACGGAACGAAGGAATAGATCGAAGTACGCAGTGGCTGCGACTAATTCCTCTACCGTCGTCTGGAAATTATTATTCAGTTTTTAATGCACACCGATGTATATCACGAATAAATGAGCGATAATACATTTAATAGCTTTACAATTTGGTATTAGAGTGTAATTCTGTGGTAAGGAAAGTATACATCAGTATTTACAAACGTATTAATAATAAATTAATTTGATTGAAAAGAAGCGCACAAACGACTTTCTACAGTATTATACAGAACGTAATAGCGAAAAGCGCAAAGGTTGATAAGCATAATGACAGTGACTTCTGCAGGAATGAATTAAGGGTTTGTAAAAAAATTCGATGCGCATTTTTAAATGAGGAGCAGAAATACGAAGCAATGAATTACAAGCAATTTTAATAGAGTTATTCATATGATACCCTGGTCGTTATCAAGCAATCCTTTCCTCGTTAATTATATAGATTTATAGTTTACTGAAATGTCAAATAGTGATCAAGCTTGCCGCACTAATTATAGCGTTTCGTACTAACCCAGTGTTCTTGTGCGTCTAGCTGTTCTATAGTCAAACCAATCGAGTCCTGAGCATCATAAAAAAAAAACGTCACCAAATAGCCAGAGATAATTGTACAGCAACATAAATTACTTAATTTCTATCAACATTTACCATCACCGCACCGATTACATTTATTAGACAAATACGTGTCGACGAAAGTCCAAAAGATCACCTTTACCTTACACTTAAATAAACAGTTCGTAAGTACCTTTTTTGATCATGTGTGTGTGTGTAAGGTAAAAAGATATTGAAATATAAAGTAGTGTATTAAATTAAATTAAAGTGTCGGCAAACCTTTCGCTCCGACAACTTAACGACAAATACAGGTGTACACTTATACTCACTTGTAACAAAGCTGGCCCCATTACAGGCACCAGGAAACCATGATATAAAAATTCTAACAACTGTTTTTGTACTAAGGGATGTGCGACTTGTGCGACAGCATTACAAAAATCCAAAGAATTCATTAGATGCATCAACGCCGGCAAATCATTGACGTCGTCTGGCGTCAGCTGGTACCAATCGTCCGTTTCGATATCCAACTTCCTTGGCAACAATGAATATAATCCACTCAAGCCTGTGGCTAACACCTGATTGGAAACATATTTCGCTAAGAATACATACAAGAAATTGACAGTTGCTTTAATCTTTTTTGTGAACGATACGTACGGGACATATGTTAGAATGATCGGCAATGTATAATCCTACTTCGTCATTCTTTTTGGAGAGGGACATGCAAAGCAACATAGAGTCACGTGCTTGTTGTCCCACTGCACCTTCTCTGTGCACGTACGGTATCAATAATGTAAAAATAATGAATCTAAAAAGTTTTTAAATAACGATTAGAATTATTAGACGAAGTGCAAGTTTAATTGTGTGTTGGGCGATACTGACTTGCTTTTTCCTACCGCTGTCGGATGGAAGAATAAATCGAGCAATGCCAGGTTTTGCATTAAAGCGACGCACAATTGATTCAATAAAACTACTAATTTCTCTTCTACTTCTAATGGCATAATATCATTTGAACAATCTTCGAGTAATCTCAGCAGTGGCCTGGCGACTGGTTCATGGGCAAGAAGAGCGCCACTGTGAGATACCAAAAGCTCATATAATTTTAGTTGTTCTAAACGGACAGCATTGTTATATCTGGAACGTTTCAATTTTAATTAGGACTTCAGACAAAATCTTATCATAGCTTTTCTCTAAAATGAAGTGTATACCTTCCACTATTCTTATTCCAATCATAAAGTTTATCAAGGAGGTTTTCACTTAATAGATATTCCAAACAAGGGGAGTGCGTAGCTGTTGTAGATTGTCTATAATTATTGTAAAAGTTAGAACCTCTCAACTCTAAAACTAGTAGAGTCACCATTTGATCTACATGATTAACAACTCCGAGAACGTCGTCCTGATTACGTATTCCTTTGGGCGGCTGTAAGAGTGCAACAAAATTAAAATTCTCCATGTGTCATGATCGGCTGTTGCAAAAGAACTTTGATCCGCGTCGATGCATCGAACTTACAGATGTGCGCAAAATGATTTCGTGCGCTTGCTGCCAGTGTTTACAAAAACTGTCATAACACGCTGACGGATCGGCATCTTTCGGCGGCGAGTCTCTGGACCGTTGCTTGGTGAAGCTGGTCCTCAGCGGACTATTTCGTAACCAGCTCATCTTTCTCTTATATCTTATCTGCTGGCACTCGCGACGGGAACACGACTTCGCGCATCCTTCCCCGTTGAACGACTCTCATATTACTACCTAATTGTCATGTGAAGTGTTCCCTGCACCTTCCGGGGCTTCAGATAACCGAAATGTCCTGTCAAAATTGTCCTACTTGTCGCGATTAATCGGTTACCTACGCGGCAAGGACACCATGATAAATACAAACTACAAACTGCATATGTATGTATATTTATCAAACCGAGTTGCGCACTAAGGTATCTTTCCAAACGACACTATAAAGTCCCGACTTGGAATTTTATTTATTACAATCATACTCGTTAACATATTATAATGAAACTTCGGGGACATTTAGAGAAACCCTTTTTGAACATGCCTCTAAACTTTTGTCAAAATCGGTACGTCAAAAGCCGAGATATTTGCATGTTTTTTCTAAATCGTCCCGTTGTGTCCGGCAATTGAACATGTGGCGCCATCTAGCGGTTGAAGTAGCGAACTAATATGCTCGAAGATCTAGAACGCTTAGTTCGCGAGTTCATTCCGCTAGATGGCGCCACATGTTCAATTGCCGGACACAACGAGACGATTTAGAAAAAAATGCAAATATCTCGGCTTTTGACGTACCGATTTTGACAAAACTATAGACACATGTTCAAAAAGGACCTCTCCAAATGTCCCCGAAGTTTCATTAAGATTTTAATTATATCAATCATACTTTCGTTGAAGTGCGACTAACTAGAAAATCGTAGGAGATAAACACACCCCGCCAAGGCCGCTGAACGACCTTCGCGCGATATATACCCTCCACCTCGACGCTCGACGCTGACTTGGTGCACTCACTGTCAACTCACTGTCGCACCCGAACCCTGTACCGTTCACGACGACGTTGGTTCGAGTCAAAACAAGTCTATTGATAAACGTCGAGGACGTCGAACTTCAAAGGGACGACGATGACTTCGGCGGAGCGGAATGATTGTCCTATTCCTACGGCGAGATTCCGGTTCCTTACGGAGAGGTTAATAGGTTCGTTGACAGACGGAACAGAGCGTGACACCCCGTCGTTCGTCCGCGAGCTCGACCCTGATAGCGTGAGCATCAGCTTCCGTCCGTTCTCTCCGTGTGCCGAGATTTTCTTCTGTCGATACCTGTCTGTTACAGTGTTTGAGGTTGCTGTTAAGCGACGACCGCTTGCTGAGCTTGTATTTGGATCCGTGTGAGCGGGAACGATGGTCCGAGACTCGGTATCGTGCCGTCGACTGTTTGGAGGGGATTTTGTCCGAGTGTTGCGGCAGTGGTACTTTCCCGGCCGAGGATCTTTTGCGTACTGTCAAAGATGTCGTACTTCGCGTTATCTCCTCTTGTTGCTGCTGCTGCTCGTCGTCGACGTCGAACCGAGAGGACCATCTTTACCGGACTAGAGTAAGCTACGGAGAGAGAGAGGCGATCTATGGCGCGAAATTTCGCCTAAATGAGCACCATGCTCTAATTGAGGGAATCCAGCATAGATTCCTAAGG
>SMSR01009900.1:0-10102 GCA_019453355.1 Ceratina japonica
ATGTACGTATGTACAGGTACCTAAAACGATTTTGAGCCATTCGTGGCGTAATGTGCAATTGCAATTGGCTAAAAATCGTTTCAGGTACTACCTACACATATTGGCAGAGTGACTTGGGGTTAACTAAGTTTAACATTTTTTTGTATGACATATTTTATTTATCGAATTTCGTTTTATATTGTTCTATATGAATTGTAATTAATTTTAAAGATTTAGAGTTTGTGTTCTCTTTTCGTATATTCCGTCAATCTTTGTACAAGTGCCGGATTCTAAGCTTCTTGTAGGATTTTTATGACCCAGCTTTAAGCTATTATAAAAGTTCAATACCTGTCATCCATGAAACTGAAATCTGGCGAGCTTAACGGAGAAGTCAGTCGTTGATAACACGGAGAGGAGTACGGAATTTCGATATAACTTTTTCTTAATAAATTGTGTGCTTCAATCTCTAGCCTCTCGAATTAAATATTACTTAAGTATTTTTTTTTATTATTTCAGTGAATAATCTATTTTCTTCATGTTTCATTTCGCAAGTTAAATTTAGAGATCGAACGTACAGTCAATTTAATCTCAAGCAAATAATTAATACAATTATTATCATCACAAAACTCACAGGTTTCATACACAAGACTATCCTGTCACAAAATGTCCTTAAACTTCACTTTACTTGACATTGCGTTTCTTTGAGTGTTTTTATTCGTCTCATTATAGCAGCACTGAAATAACAGTAGCGAAATGGATGAATGTAATCAGTTTCTTCTTTGCGTAATTTGTATTCTCAGCAATATCACGCCAAATATGTGTATCACGTAAAATAATAAAATATACAAAATTTAAGAGTGTGACTACATTTAAAAAAAGACAAGAATAAGAGTTTTTGTTATGATCCTTTAACTAGTCAACAAAACGTCACTTTTTAATGAAATTTCAAGTATACTCTTCTATTTGAACAGTTTTCATATTTTCTTATTGCACAACATAGTCTGCATCACGTTTTCTTTTTCTGTTGCAGATATTCGGTCGTCCTCAAGGAATATCGCATCTACAAGGAACCAACAGAGTATTACAAAAATGTTGCTACTGATCAGTACAGTCTTCATTCTTCTTAATTTACCCAGGTAAGCGAATAATGTATGGCATTATTATTATTATTTACTTCTATCAATTGCATGGTTTTGTACCCACTTTTTATGTACTCAGTATATGCATAACTTGCTCTAAAGTTTAATCATGATAAAAGTATTTAACCATTTACTGCATGAATTCGGGGACTATAGTATCCAAATATTTATTATAAATTATTTTATGCATGTCGATGCTCTGGATATTTGAATACTGTATTTATTTCCTTTTTACGAAGATCACACTACCGCATCTGTTTCTTCTTGAAACTAAATTTTTATTGGGAACTTGTTTCACGTTTTAAGTAAACATTGAACGTGTTTATGTATTTGCGAATCATTGCGTAGAAATGATGTTAAATGAAAATATCTAATACTCGGAGATCTTATTATTATCAGATCTAATGGGAGAAAAAAACAATAAAGAAACAGGAAATATACGTTCATTAATTGAAAGTGTGCCTAAGCTGATGAGATTGTAGTAAGGAATAAAAATAGATATTCATACAATATAATTGCTAGCTTGTAAAAGATTGAAGGATCTATATTTTTGTATTCTTTTTATGCGTATAAAAACTTATAAATATTGAACTAATATTATGTATGTTAATTGTCTAATTCAAACCATATTATATGTTTACTATGAAATGGACTTGGTTTGCAAATACTTAAGTATATACATTTATTATACCATCATTTTAATCATACATACTTCCAAGTCACATATACTCGTGTTTCTAATACATTCACATATTTCTACCTACATTCTATTTTATATACATTCTATATTCTTCTATACTACCTGCTCCTACTATTTTATCTTATTAAAACCAAATCATATTTAAGTGATGTTATTTTTACTGCACGTACAAATTTCAATTGAGCAGATAAATAAAAAATAATGATATTTTTGCGAATTGTTAGATTTTGTGTTTGTCATGAACGTTATAGGACGACATGAGAGATTTCAGTACTGACGTAATTTGCAAACATGCGAAAGCATTTTCACAGTGTTCGTGATACGTAGGCGAAATTGAGACTCCACGGATTTATCTCGATAGGAGTATCCAATATCTGTTAGCATTGGGAAATTGGAAAGTGATGTCTTTCTTCATTAAATTTAAACAAATATACTTTTAACAAGTTTTTATTTTTAATCAATGATGTAATCACGCTCGTTATAAACAATGTTTTGCAATCTAGAATGCAAATTTTCAATGTTATATCGATAAAGATCAATTGGTTTTTCAGTAAAATAATTGGAAATGACATTTTAAGTATCATTCAAATTTTCAAATATTTTTGTCACTTAGAAACTGTTATAGCAATCGCAATAAATTAAAATCCGATGATGCAATGCCGGGCGAGTACGTTAGGTGAGGTAGTGCCTTCCACCTCAGTGAATCAACTTTATAAACAATGATAAACAAATATTAACATGCGAAGAAATGACATTATTTTCCAGTCCACTTAATAAATGTTTTCAGTTTGTGATGCGGCACAATATTGATCCCTTAATAAGAGATTCTTGTATTTCTGTCGTATTAGCATTGCAAAATCTAATTTCTATTACAAATACTTGAGTGAAAACCTAATTCATTTTCACTTCTCGATTTCCATTATTGAATAAATCAACCCCAAAAGTATAAAATAAACATTTAGCTTGCTTATTAAAATGTTATGTCAAGAACTTATTTCATGTTTTCTATTGAACTTGTTCACGAATTCTAGAAAATGTGAATGTAAATTCGTACAAATTAGGGTAATTAAGAGGTCAGATATTCAGGGTATAGCGTATGTTAACTTTGATTCTCATGAGAACTAATATCTGAATACGTATTAAGCTCGGTCATTGATATAATTCGTATTTACCTTGGCTTTGCATTTGAAGTATTCCTTTGTACGTTACGCTCTGAGTACTCTTAGTAGTTAATTAAATATTTACTCTGTAAACCAAAATTTTTCTCGAATATTTTTAACTTTTTAACACTAAGTCTCTTCTCGCTTGAATTATACCTTTTAATGGATTTGTGTTTTAGTCAAGACTACATTCATTTTTATTGCAAAATAATTGAATTTTGTAAACAGCGGACGAGAACTCCAGTAGAAATTCTTGAAAAGTTCTATATGTTCGTAATAAAAAATAAAACATATAACATAAATAAACTATTGTTCTCTTATACAGTATAAAAATGTTTTGAATATTAAAAAAATTCTCATACTCTTGCAGTTATATAATAATTGAAAATTGTTTAATTATTGTCTACTTAAGTTCTTTTAACATTCATCTCGCTGATATTACTTTGCCGAATAATTAGCTCCATTTCCATCCTTACAAATAGTTTATGTAGAGACTCCTGACCTTTTCTGCATCACTTTAATCGTGCGTCTACTATAACGAAGCGTCTGAGTTTAATAAGCATTGCTCACTCGTTCGTTGCTTGATATGTTTGACTGAAGTGCGAAAATGCGCTACGCATATTCAGTTTTCGTCAAATGATTCAACATCACTTTTTAATCCTGCATAAACGAGGAGGATATTCTGGAGCCGTATCTAATTAGAGGTTTTAAATTCTGCACTTGAAATTCCATGTTTGATTTTAATTTAGCTTTTAAAATTTGTTTTCTTTGATATTTCTATCCTATTTCTTTGATCCTATTTTTAAGTGTATTTGGATTGCTTTTATTAAATGAGTTATAGTATCCAATTTTCAAGCGATGTCTGGAGCCATTGTATACATATATTTCAATTTGGTTTCATAATTTAAATTTACATTGCCAGATCATATAAGCAAACACGTAATGGAAATAGTATCAAAAGTACACATACAACTTTTTTCTATCTATGTATATAGGATGTCCACGTCAAAGTGATACAGTTCGATTACTCCATAACCATATAAGATACAGATTTGCGACTCGGGTGAGATCGATGAAAATCAGTAAATTTGTAAGCCTTTGTATCAAAGTTTAATGAATCATCATCCAACCAAATCTCTGCATTTTCTACGTTTATAAATTAATCGGTCTGTATCACTTTTACCTGGACCCGCTATATAAGAAAAAATATAATCTAATGGCATAAGAATTCAATTTTCATAAAATCAGATCCGGGATCAGTTTCTTCGGTGGGGCGCGACGGTAAGAAAGACATATTTGATTTTTCCAGCTACGTGATTCGACTGTGCGTATTCTTCTTCACTCTGGCGCACGAGGGCACGATTCTACCCGATCTGCTCTGGTGCTTGCAGCAATTCTTCATGCTGCTATATTACACCAATTTCAGCATTAATTTCCTGCTCTACGCGATGTGTGGCATCACATTCAGGAATTGTCTCCAACAATTGGTGCGCAAAGTGTTGAAGAGCATGACCAGGTATCGCTGCAACCCTCAGAGGTACATATAGGTATTGCTGCGGCGGTTTCGATTGACTCGAAACAGGACCGCTGCACGTAATCCCGTAAATCTGTGAACTAAATTCGATTCAACGATTCCCATAGTGAAAGTAAAAAGAAAGTACTGTTAAGCAGCGTCAACAGTTTTAATCACGTAACGATAACTTGTGTATACGTATATCGTGGGAACTCTGCAATGAGCCATTTGTCCCAACAATGAACGGCGCGATAAATTCTACGTAAACATAAACATACGTATGTATGTGTATTATGAGAATCAAGTACGTGTTTAGCGAACATGTGTTACCTTGAAGGATCATTACGGCGACTATATTTCCGTCAACACTGTTTCCGTTCTGTGCTAATGGTTCATGTTAAATATTATATATATCTTCTGTATATTTCAAATGGTTATCCTAGATAATTAAACTGAAAACGTTAACTGTTTATCCATTCATCTGTACTTTACAGACAACTTTTCTTTGCTGTGATTTCTCTTGTATTTATATTATCGTTGCATTTACGTGTATACGTATAATTTCGCATTACTTAAAACATTATATCGCTTGAATTTTACAGTCTATAAAAATTATACTGTTCGTAAACGCCACTGTGACATTAATTTATAAATGACAGCATTAATATTGAATGATCTATTATTCCATCAACAATAATGAACTTTTAAGAGAATGATTTGCATACTACTTTGATAAAGGCATAACATCGTATGAAATATGGATGAGACAGTGTCAACGCAGAAGTATAATCGGTGATCTGAAACTGTTACATAAAACATTCTACGTTAGTTATTCTGATTTATGAAAGTTTCAGAAAGTGATTTGATAGCGTTAATATTTAAATTAGTGTTCTTGCAGGAGTTAGAAACAAGTCAGTATGAATTATGAATTAAACAGTTTACTTTCTGGCCAGTTTGGAAGTGTCAAGTAATTACTTAAATGAATGCACATTTTTAAATACAATAACCTAGAGTTGTTTTTGCTGAAAATTTCGTTATTGCAATTGAAGATAAAAAATAAAGATTGGCGTTATAGATCAAATGTGATAAAATTTAGTTTTTACATCAAATGTTATAGTTTTTTTTTATTATCGTGCAATGTACATATTTCAGTTGTAAATATTTAAACAAAAAACTGTAAAAAGTACAAAAACTTTTGGAATGACGATTGATGATGCAATCGAATAGACATAAAAAATTTTTAATGCCTTTACATATGGTTGATTATGGATGGTTTAAAATATTGATAGACCAAAAAGTGAGAGTAAATGATTTTCGTTTAATTCGGTATTGCGATTGCACGTGCACATTTTTGTGTCACGAAAACTATACGTACATATACGTATAGTATAGAAATTGCTATATGTATTGCCTGCAACGAGGCGAGTCGATGGCTTTAAACGAAACGTTTTTGGGATGAATTGGGCAGAAATACAACAATTTAATCCTTCGCCCATAGAACTGCGGATTCCCATGCCCGGAATCATTTCCAATCGATACCGATATTTCACTAACAAGGCACGCTATATGTATAACTCGTATTAACCACGTAATTGTCACCTGAAATACTATAAATAGTATAGTTACGGTGACAGTCGTTTATGTCGCGCTCAATAATACCCCGTAATTCCTTCCTCATTCCATCATCTCTAAGTAGTTGTAGGCTAAACCGATAAATTCGAATAATTGTAAGTCAAAGCTTTTTGATAGTTATCAATTTTCCTCTGACCTGAGCATCCGAGCCCTAACTGAACGTGTTAAGTAGGTACATACAATTGAATGTCGGTCAATGTACACGTCACACAAACACACCGTACGTAAAAAAAAACTATTACGCAAGTAGAGCAGCCAGCAGCGAGATTTAGCAATTAATGGATGTTTCGCCCCTCGTTCGAGGCGGCCACTTGCACGATCGACATTACTTAACTATGCTGTGGCAATTCCATGTTTGCTGTTCGTAAGTTTACAATTACAATTCGACTAACAAACCAACGTTCGCGTTTGAAATTGGTTTGTACACTATAAACATAAAATGATGAAATTTTACCTGATTAAGCTAAATGAAGTTATAGCTAAGAATAAAACAGTTATTATAATATGTGTATCGCCTCGATTCGCCTCGTTGAATAGGTCAGTTTGTCATTTGCCTAAAAAGTAATTACATATAAATATATTATTCAAAAATATGTGTGCATATACATATTTATATGTAAATGTCTTCGTGTATATACAAGGTAAATTAATTGTCATTTAAACTGATGTAATATTTATTAATCCTATTTAACATTGCTGAATGGGTAAGTTAGTATTTGCTAGAATATAAGAATTCAATAAGTTCTCTTAAATACTAAATTTACATAAAGTACCTTTTATTGAGATTAAAGAGTGAGATAAGATTCGTAGAATTATGAGTTGAGATTTTTAGAAGAGGGAAGCAGTGAGGAGAAAACCATGAATACAAGATTATAATGGTGAGTCTTTCTTAGTTCTTGAGATATTCATGATAAATTATATGATACATTCAATTGTATTTGTGCAGACAGTTAGTACAAACATTTTCGCTGTAGTATGTCACTGTCGATCGTGCTACAGTCAAACAGATTTCAACACAGTCCAAGCTTATAAGATCGTCTTAAGCACTTGTTATCCCTGTTTATCCCATATTTCCAGTCCCTGTCTTGTACACGAAAGAGGGACTTAATTAAATACTTAAAGCGATCTTATATATAAGTCCGAACTGTGGACACCGCCAATAGATTGCATTTACTGTATATTAATGTCTAATAAAAATAAATTATGAAACATTATCTTAACAGAGACAAATCCAAATTGTCTTAAAAACAACAATTTGTGATGAACTTTTACTGTATTCAAAGAAATTCGTTGTAAATTATGTCAAGTATCTAAAATTGTAAAATGATCGATTTGAATGTAGTATAATAACTTTAAACGACAGTTAATGTTTTTATGATGGTAATATCTAACATAGATTGATTCGTGTAGTAAGACGTTGCATTTTAAAGTGTTTCAATCAAATTTTGCGTGTACAACGCAATTCGGAAAAATGTATAAACGCTTAAAACCAGCAGAATTGCAATACGTCTATGACTTTAACTGTATATTTCCTTTGAATCATTTAATAGAGTTCGCATCGCTAAATCAATTTGGAAAATTGTCTGTTAAAATTACTGAAAGGAAAATACGGGAGGATGATTCTGAATATTGATGAGAAGAAAATTACACGCATGTAAATTATATATTGAGTAACGAATATGCAGACTGAATTTTAATCATATTGTGCATGCAACAAGTAATGATTTACGTGTCTGTAAAGTATTCAGAATATTTCATTTACATATTGCAATTAACTGCAGGCCTTCAAGTTTATGTCATGTAATTTGATCAACAGGATTACTATGTGAAATACATTTATGTCTATAATAGGTGGAGTGGAGCTCAAAGTAATTCTCCCACCATCTTACAGATTGATATTTCAGGTTTCAAAAACTTTGATATCGTTGCATGTGTAGTATTAATTGTTCAACAACAGTCATTTGCTCCTATGTAGTATCTGTATAGAATCAATAGTTGATCGTATTTTTTGCTTGTAAACATCAAACACGTATAGTTGAGTAGTATCATTATTATTAGATTATTAGTATTATTATTAGATATAATTAGATTAATTCGTCCGGAAAATGAAGTTTGTTTAATGTGAAAATGTCTGAAAATGTATTCTTCTCAAATGTGTGGTGATACGTGTGCGTAATAATGTACTATATGTATATGTGCCGCGTATTACCTTGGAAACTATGAGTGCAAAAAATGTACAGAACGTTGTTAGAGAACCTGATTTGCGTAAAATAAACCTATTCATGGCAGTATAGATTTAAAAAATAATTTTTTCCATAACATTTCTGATAATATTTTCCATTCATCTGTCAACGCATCCCAGAATTTAATTCCATGTTATTCAGCTTAAAAATCTTTCGTCCTACGATTTTCTATATACAGGATGTTCCAGAATGCATGACTTTCCTCAGAGGACGTGAAAAATGGTGAAATTCTTAGTCGAAATTTCCTTTTCCACATCCTCTTCCAACTGCTATTAACAAAAACGAACAATGGAGTTATGACGTATATGAACCTGATACAGAATAAAACATACATACGTGTATGCGTTGATTTAACGAAAATTTATAAAAAAAAACTTTCAGGATAATATTCGACAGGACAAGCGAACTGTTAATTTAGAGGTATTAGTAAATAACAATTATTCGTAGCTCTGACTTATGAGTGTGTCTCCTAACGGAACACATTAAAATGTCAATATAAACATACATATTAAATACATATATGTATATGATATATATACATATAAGCCGGAGCTGACTAAGAATAATTGTTGTTGAGTGTGCACATTGTATTTACCAATACTTCTAAATTAAAAGTTCGCTTGTCATGTCGAATATTGTCCTGAAAGTTTTCTTTTATCAATTTTCGTTCAATTAACTATCATTACGAGAGATACGGGAGCATGGGCATAGCTCTTTTTTATCCTAAAATAGTCAGTGTCTGAATTTTATTTTTCATAGTACAAATATTGCACAAAGCGAATTTCGGAATTTCATGCAGTATTTGTTTTTATAGAAAGTATGCAGAGATAAACAATTTTTGGTAAGTACTACAATCCAAAAGTTACGTAATCCTGCATTTATTTTGTAAATTCTTTTAGAAACACTTAAGAATCAGTGATAAGTTTTTCCTTTATATTTTATCATTCAACAATTTATGTTACATTTTTTCATTGTTTTTTTGTTGCTATTAAGCTTCCGAGATTAATTTCAATGCTATTTATCTCAATATACATATTGCACAGACTATTAGAACCAGCACAGCCATTTTCTCATTTATATCTTTCCATCTTTATTAATGTCAACTTTCAAGCAAATACATTACATTAGCAAACGTATTATTAATAAATAGAAGTTGTCTATAACAGTACGATTTATCAGGTATACAAGTGATATGAAAAATCAAGCTGAGAAAAGAGGTCGTCAAGACCTTTTGAAGCTTTCCTCTCGTTTTTTACAAATCGATCTCTCCAAGTATTACATCTCCAAGATCTCCTATTTAAATGATCTTATTTTACATTTAAATTTATTTTGCATAAAAATTCACGGTCTATTTATAGTATTATATCAAAAAAGAAATAGTGATTGCAATTAAATCTGGTTAAGGCATAAGGAGAGATAATATGAATATCTGAAGACATTCTCGTATGCATTTCAAAAGGTTTTAAAAAGCAATCATTTCCAAACAATTTGGAAATATATATTTCGTTGAAAATGTGCTTCAGTTAATGCTGTATATATGCTTTGGTAAACGGATAAAGTGTAACTTTGTTCGCTAATTGAATTTGTGAGAAAGTTTCTACGTAGCCCTTCGGTGTATTAAGGTTTAAGACCATTAACGAATGTCTGGCAATCGGGATATGTAATAACGTTTGGACCTTTCCTTTCATAGCTTGCATCGATCAATACCTATATTCAATCATATCCTTCCCTAGAGA
>SMSR01009904.1:6207-31540 GCA_019453355.1 Ceratina japonica
TGAGTGCTGTAAGTTTCACAAAAATCCGTTTCGTATAGTCGACCGTGGACTCCAAGCAACTCATAAGTTGTACAAAAATTGAATCGACGATTGTGCAATTAGAAACAATGCACGAGCTTGGCCGAGTTTTGCCGAATCGATCCGAACTCGATATGCTGGAATCGGTTACTCACACGCTTCTAATCAAAATTAAAATAAGACTATTTTCTAGACAGAGTTCAGACAGAACCAATTTCAATAAACTATAGCTGCTAACTTATAAAAGACTTTGCAAGCAGATCCACCTATCGTTCATTAGGCAACTTTTTGTCTATGGATAACACCACTTTTGTAATAAAATTAAAAAACTCTATGTTGCCGACGCGTGTTAGAAAAGTCACGTGACTACTCTTCCCCCTTAAGCGAAATGAAAAAGCAACCATTTAACAGCGTCAGAGGAGAAAACCAGAAGCCGAATGGACACGGTTGGCGATGGTGAACGCCGAAGAAGGACAGAATTACTTGGTACGGCGTATCGGGTAAACGATCGCCAAGGGGGTAAGATCGTTGTCGCTGTCGAGGTAGGGGGTGACAGCCCCCAGAAGAGCAACGAGTCGTGTCTCACCGAACAACCAAGCTTCTTTACACCCGATGAGGCGACGTTGACCTCGCACGCTTGCCAAAGTTTAATGCACTTTTGATTTTCGTCGACGGCGCGATCGCGCACGGTCGCCGCTCCGGCGCCGCGGATACGCTTTCTTCCTCCGCTTTTCATTCGACCCCTTCGCTCTGTCTCTCTCTCCCTCTCTGTGTTCGTTTCGCTCCTCCTTCTCATTCGGCGGTTCGTGACTATTCGTTTCGTCCGTTCTTTTACATCCGATTTACTGGCACACGGTTCTTTCTCATCTTTCTGCCTGCGTCGCTACACTCCACCGCGCTGTTTCTTACGACCGCGACGGTTCGCCACGTCCGACACCGGAGAGAGATATCTTCCCATCCTCGTGTTCTATTTGCCAAGCTTTCTTCGTTATCTCTCGTTGCTTTTTGACGTTCCGTCGTTCATTCCGTGTATTATATCTTATCAATTTTTGAATGCTGTTAAATGTATCAGATTTATCTGCAGTTGACGTAGAATCACATTATTTATTTATTGTTATTTCATTAGTCGTCAGTTTCTTCGAGATTACCGATAGTAATTGAAATAATGGGATAATAATGTGACAATGACAAATGTATCGCGTACTAACATTATCATCGTTTATCCCGATTCTGTGATCGCATGAAATACGTATTATGCAAAAGAGCGCGCGCAGGAGTCGGGTACGAGTCGCTCTTAAATCGAGCAATCGACCGCGCGGAAGAGTCCGGTGGCCCCAGTCCTTTCTTGCATGGTTACACGTGTCATTGCGCTTACGAGCGATGTAAAAGGAGCAAATTTGCATATAAAGCGATTAATTTATCACGAACCCCGAATTGCTTCCTCTGGCAAATCGTCGTTTTATTATTCTATTTCCACGCTACCAAAACAGACAATTTATCGTTGACATTTACTTTAATTGCATCAAAGTTGTACTGACGCAATATTGGCTTCGTTCTATACATATGTATTGTCTAAATCGACAAAGCAAATCCTCCTAAAATTCCTTACGTTTAAAAATAGAAATTACCGGCTCCGAGACACGGATATCTGTGTACGAATAATTTAATTCATATTCAGCTGGACACGCCGCACGTTTCAAGGAAAAACCCACGGGTCGTTGCACAGGTTTTTCGATTGGATTCATTAAAAAATATCGAGCTATCGAGAATCTGTCATTCGATTAGCGGCAGGATACCACGGACTGGCAAGGCACAAAGCCAGCCGGGGATTTAATTTCGTTCGCGTACAGTCGCGTCACCGTGACGATCCCGGTCCGAATGAAACGTAGGAGGATATCGTCGGAAACGCGTGGGAAAGCAGGTTCCGCACGTCTGCTTTAAAGCATCGACCGAGCCGGGCTTTTTCGCGGGCGCACGGTACGTTATCCTGCTTTTGTCTTCCGGCTCGCGAGGATGCAGAACGGAGTTCGAGTAAACGAGATTTCTTTGTTTCTTGACCGAGGAAGCTTGTACTCCGGATTTTTCTTCCCCTCTTTGGTTATCACGTTTTTCCACCGTGAAACGCAACACTCGCGCTCAATGGCAAAGTTGTGTCATATTTAACGTGAAGAGGACAACTTTCAAAGTGCTTGTCGTTCTCCTTGTTTGACGGTGATCGTTC
Source organism: Ceratina japonica (assembly GCA_019453355.1). Classification (NCBI taxonomy): domain Eukaryota; kingdom Metazoa; phylum Arthropoda; class Insecta; order Hymenoptera; family Apidae; genus Ceratina; species Ceratina japonica. The sequence goes on from SMSR01009904.1 coordinate 8,447, forward strand.
ACGGAGCGTTACTCCACATTTTAAGTACTCTTTTATTGGATGATTCATAAAATTCGTAGATATTTAAGAACAGCAGTACAAGTTGAAAATGGAGCGATCATCTTTTCATGCTGGAAATTTTTAATACATTTTAAGAACTGCGCAATAACGTTTCTGCTCCGTGAATAATCATTTAAGTATTCTTGGACAGTTTATCCGACAGTGGATCAGGCAATAATTCAAAATGATATCCAAATGCAAGAGCTTTAATTTTCCTTCGCGTTGCACACACACGGTTTGAACTGTTATATAAGTCACGTCGTTAGTACAGATTATCCGTTTCAAAGTAACGCGTCTGTCTCTCTGTCGTGGAAATCTTTTATTTATCTCGTTTTAATACTCCCCATTTATAATCCGCAACGTATCTCCGCGTAGGAGGGCTTTCGTGCTCGCGAACCGATGACATTTACACGGTCGCGAATAAAGGTTACGTCGCATTCATTTATAAATGCCCTTGCGCAAAGGTTCCGCATTGCGCGCAAGAGTTTATCGAATACCAAGCAAATCAAGACGATTAATTAACACTTAATTAAACGTTTAATTTTACTTGCTAATTGAAAATGCATTTTTTCATCGCAACTCTTTTATTCGTAAAAAAAAACAGTACGAAATTTCGCAAAAATGATTCGCATAATAATCCGGACACTGTACTCGGTAGTTTTGCAAAAGGGAAGAAAATAAACGAGCGACATTCATTTATTTTTGGAGAAATTTAATTAAAACGTGGTCGCCAGGAGGGAGAGTCCAGTTTTCCCCCGATCTAAAAATCAACGACCGCGCACGTACACATAGGGAATTTCGGTGAGCGACCTTAAAACTGGTGCAATCAATTCGCTCGCTCTCTCTCTCTCCTTTTATTCTTAGTTAGCATAACGAGGTTGTGCAAAGGCATAAGCGAACGAAAATGGGCTGTCGAATATCTGGAGCGTAAAATGAACGGATTTTAAAATAGTTGAGCGTTCACGGCCGGTTAGCCGCGATGGCCCATTATACATATGTACTGGACGCTGGAATCGAATTATCGATTCGAACTTTGCCCCGGCCCTCGTACGAGACATTCACGTAAGCACGGTGTTATCCAAGTATCGTAATCAGAATCGACCACCTATACCGACCACTAAAATTGTTTTCCTACAAACCTGTTCCTGATAGAGATAGAGCTCGCTCTTATCGTCAACGTCCCCCATTTCTTTTTTCCTGTACGTTTTGCATTTCCCTTTTTTTGTTCTTGCTTCTTATCGCTTTAGCGCCGCGAGAGCGCAGGTGCGTGGGTCTTGTTGTCATTTCCAAACGAAAAACTCGTACGAAATAATTTACGAGACGCGTAATCCGCGAGGTCTCTGCCTCGAATTGGTCGTTCCACGGCTGCTCGAGACCGGCGGAGAGAATTTCGTTACAGCGAGTTCTTGAAAATTAATATAAACGCAATATATTTTTTAGCTCTTTGACGAAATTGCTCTCTTGAAGCTGCCCCCGTAAACTGCCTCATTCATCACGCACTGTTTACTTTCAAAAAGATACTCTACAGACGAATGTAACCCATACAGATTTAGAACTACTTAATCCTCTTCTGGAATCTTAACAATCCTTCAAAATTTATTTTCGCCTACTCCAACGCTGTTTGATAAAAGCATTCGTTTTCTTGGAATAAGTAGGCCCAGAAACGGCGATTGGTAGACAAACGCAACGGATCCCCGTTTGTGGGTCTACTTATTCCAAGAAAACGGATGGTTTTATCAAATGGTGTTGGGGTAGGCGAAAATAAATTTTGAAGGTGCGTTAAGATTCCAGTAGTCAAACGGGGGTCCGTTGCGTTTGTCTACCAAGAAACCCCGTTTCCTTTAGGTAAATTATTCGACAGGAGAATTTTTGCAACGCGCGCTTTCACGCCAGCAGACTCTGCAAGTATTATCGTATGCAAAATTTAGGATATCTTGCGGAAGTATGGCTACGAGAGGTCGTGTTTCTTAAAAATTGCTTCGAAAGCGGGCAATAGCGATCGCTTGCCCTTTGGCAACGGGAAATCTCGGCGGTGCTTTAATTTTAGCGTCTGTCGGCGACATAAATTCAAGGATGGAGAAGATTCCGTGAGGCATTCCGTACGAGGAATATCGAATCATCGATCGACCCGACGGTTGTCGATGTTATTCAGCTGATAGATCGAAATTATATTATATTATAACCCCTGAACCGTATGATGGATATTCTGATTGAGCTGGGATAAATTGCGACGCTAATAGACCACAGTTTTCAAAGTAGATCGTCTACCAAGGCCGTTGAAACTCTTTTTATGCCACCCGTTCAATCAATATCGCTTGTACAATCTCGTTAAGGGATGTCGAATTTCGGCCATTCAATTATTGACGGCACAAAGTTCGGATTTTAAATGAACTGTAATTTCCAATTTGGCATTTTATATGATGCCTGTTCCCGGGTAGAAATTTCGTGTCGCAATTAGAGTCCAATTAATTTTCCACGATATATTCCCAGGCGCAACTAGGGCCCAATTAATTTTCCACGATATATTCCCAGGCGCAACTAGGGCCTAATTAATTTTCCACGATATATTCTAGGTCCTAATTAGGAACCAACTTGGGGCCTATATGTATAGGCATGTCACAAAAATTTTTCTAGGACCTTTTATACAAGATAGGCCCAATATATATATTTTTTTAAGAGGTGGGCACGCCAAGATACCATGGATACCGTGGACTTATCGTGAATGGCAAAATAGGGCCAGCCCTGACTAGAGGTGAGCACGCCAAGATACACCTCTGTCATGGATGGTAAAATAGGGCCTATAAGGGCCTGCCTATCTATGCCATTACAACTACTTCCTCTGCAGGACCTCTACAGGCTACGTATAGGCAAACCATTATAAGGGCTCCCTTGTTATTGTCTATAGAGGCCCTATATGATAACTAGGCAGCCTGGATAATTTTCTACACGGGTCGATAGTGCAGGTTATAATAGTGAAATTCTTTGTTCATCTGAGAAGCGGTGCTGCCGAAAATCATGGCTGAATAGGAATGAATCTCGTAATTAGATCAATTTCCGATATTTGTTATCTTTCGGTAAAAGTGGCTCGCTTTACCCCATTAGCAGGCCCGGCGTTCCCTCGAAAGTTTCTGCGGGCGTGTCCGCGTACAAACGACCGGCGACGAGCCTCCTTTGGAAATGTCCTCGAACACGAAAACGTTCTCGTCGTGCATTAAATGAATAATCTCGCTCCTTTTTCTGTCCGGCAAAGTAACTCTTCGGGCGATGTTTCACCGGGCGAACAATTCCGATGGATGCGACCATGAAAGTGGCCCAGGTATTTCCTACGGGGCAAAAAAAGGGGATGAAAGGTTAGGGAAATGGAAAATGACCAGAAAAAAAAATGGATTGTCCGTCTGGAGAGTTTCCGAGTATTTTCGCAAACGAGCGCGCTCGCGGCCTTTCTCCGTCTATAATGAGTGCGGCCAGCAGCATCGCTGCTGCTTAGTTGCCCGGTTAAAACAGAGCCCGTTTCGCCGGTTTCTGCTCAGCCTCGGAAGAAGTCCGAACCTCGCGATGATTTATATCGTGACCGCCATATTGACCCGCTGCCAGTGGCACGCGACCAAGCCAATTTCCTAAATTGTTTTCTCTCTAACCGACCGATCCGGCAGGACCGTTTTCTCCCGGTTAAAACGACCATGTAAAAATGTTGCTTCGTCGAAAGACATTCTAATTACGTCTCGCTTAATTCCCTAAGATATTCCTTTAGACTCCGTTCCCCCTCGGGAGGTAAAGCGATTGCATGGGTACGTGTTCCGTGACCGATAAAATAGCTTCGTCCGTATTCCGCAGATTCATTCGATCACTTTTACGCTGGAGACGTCGGCGAAGCGATCGCGAATCATCGTTGCATGAAAGTGCTGTCGCGACCGTGTGGGAGGACGTCTCGCGCTTAAGGGAAAAAGCCGATCGACGGGGAACGACGGGGCTCGCAGCCGATTGGATTCCACGTGTGAAATTGCAGGAATCCCGCGATGACGCGTGACAGCGAGTTCTCGCGGCGGCGTTCCCCGACCCGGTTGGAACCGGGGTAAATAGTTTGAACGGCATTTATTGAAGTTGTTCGAGATCGTGCAACTTGGTTCCCTTTCAAGTTTGGTTTTCCCGCGAGTTTTCACGCCGTTCCTCGGCTAGATCCGCGGATAACGCCGCGCGCCGCTCATTCGGGAAAGTATCGGTAAATGTCGTTTCTTTCTCAGGCAACCAATTGGCGGCGAGCCAGGCTTTATCCATTTACCGCATCTACGTGATTATATTACGTTATATAAGTAAAGTGCTGATGAGGCAGTCTTGCAGCCAGGGATTCTTTCGATTTTGTCGAAAACCTGGAGAGAGGACTCTCCTGTGATATGCAATTGATACAGAATTAGTAGAACCAGTTTTACTCAATGTAAGAGACATAACCTCCATTTGAAATAATAAAAAAGATAGATAGATAATATGCTTTATTCTGGCCTCATCGGCCCAAGAATAGAACTTGGTTTACAGTTTTTATGAGCTTACGCACGCATTCCTCCATAAACGTAATAATAACTCACGTAACTATATCAATAAAATACAAAAATTACAGCTACAAATAAACAATTACAAGAGTACAACTGAATACACATTAAGTACAAAGAATACAAAACGTAAACTTTCTTTGGCATCCCTGGTGGAAATATGCATGTCATATTTGGGCAGAAAATTGTTGAAAAATGGCCATATATTACAAATTGTGTAAAAAATTCTCAAATTTTGTAATAATATTATAATTTTTGATAAATGACGGTCAGAAAAGGACAGATTATGACAAGAATTGACAAAATCTAATATAATANCCCAGGGACTCTTTCGATTTTGTCGAAAACCTGGAAAGAGGACTCTCCTGTGATATGCAATTGATACAGAATTACTAGAAGCAGTTTTACTCAATGTAAGAGACATAACCTCCATTTGAATAATAAAAAAGATAGATAGATAATGTGCTTTATTCTGGCCTCATCGGCCCAAGAATAGAACTTGGTTTACAGTTTTTATGAGCTTACGCACGCATTCCTCCATAAACGTAATAATAACTCACGTAACTATATCAATAAAATACAAAAATTACAGCTACAAATAAACTATTACAAGAGTACAACTGAATACACATTAAGTACAAAGAATACAAAACGTAAACTTTCTTTGGCATCCCTGGTGGAAATATGCATGTCATATTTGGGCAGAAAATGTTGAAAAATGGCCATATATTACAAATTATGTACAAAATTTGAGAATTTTGTAATAATATTATAATTTTTGATAAATGTCAGAAAAGGTCAGAAAAGGACAGATTATGACAAGAATTGACAAAATCTAATATAATATATTGAATTCTCTAATATAATATATTGAATTCTGACGTAATTTCTTCACGAATATATATCATCAAATTTTGTGAAATTTTAACGTGTTAAATTATGTCAGAATTCAACATATTAGATTAGATTTCGTCAATTCTTGTCATAATCTGTCCTTTTCTGACCGTCTTTTGGAACATTTATCAAAAATTATAATATTATTACAAAATTCTCAAATTTTGTACATAATTTGTAATATGTGGCCATTTTTCAACATTTTTTGCCCAATTATGACATGCATATTTCCACCAGGGATATAATCACAATTATCCCTCCGTACTGCACCATACATATACATATTCATAAACCTTGCCTTCCTTTCTCCTTTAATTTCATGTCTAACATTCTCAACCAATTTACCACACGTTCATCCCAGCTTCCTTCTAATACTTCCCTAATTGAACATTCTCCTCTCGCTAAACCGTTAATAAAAAATAACGTTTCTATAAAGATTCTTTGTTATCTAAAAGAATTGCAACTGTTCGTCGGACGGCTTTGCTCGAACCTTGAACCGACTACTTCGTGTATCCAACAATCCAGGCTATCAAGTTTCTCACGAAAATCGACCAATCGAATACCGAGAGCGGATCAGATCCAACGATGGCGTGTCGTCGCGTCTATACAGTTTTCATGGCGAACAATATCGTAAATAGCCTATTAAGGCGATGTCCGTGCTCTCACGGAATCCATTTGTTTTATGCCCGCCGATGCCCTCGCGGCGGAGATTACAGCATCGTTTACCGATAACGATGACTATTTGTTCAATTGGATCCGGATACACGGACGGTTCTTCTCCTTTGAACGGAGGTCTGTGTAAAAGGACGGGATTTAAAGATTTAATGATGGACGGCGGCAACGACCGAAAGAGTGCGCGTTCATTGCGAAGGAACGCGAGCTTTACAAGCTCTGCATAACCAAAACCGTGAGACCAGCGCCGAGCACTCTTTTATTCGTCGAGTGTCGTTTATCTGAACACTTGCCCGAGCTACTTTTCCTCCTTTTTACGACGCAAGCGTTTTAGTGGAAATTGTTATAGCAATCCGGAATGTGTTTATAGATTGTAAAGGGTACACGTGCGTCCCTGGCGTATACTAAATTTTGATTTCGTTCGTTGACTAACTTTTCATAAACCACGCGGGGAAATATTGATCGAAAACAATATGCGTACAAATGAACGCAAGCCAGGGAAATATTAAATGTTTTCTGTTCGTAAACCTTATGATAAAACATTTCAAATGTTATTGTTAATTCAACAACTGTTTGTAAAGGAACGAGATGTGAACGGGCGAGATTTAATAATGAAATGAACAAATTAGTTCGTGCGGCTGAATAAATTTGTCACAACTTATTATTTCTAACACTTAACTATAAAATTAAACTATTATCACTAGAAATCGTTTTGTTTAGTCTTTATCTCTTCATCGCTATAACGGAAAAAGAGTCGTAAGCATTGGCCATTGGCTAACGCGCTACGAAGATCTGGTTACACTATCATGCTACGAACGTAATCTAAGATTTTTGAGGTCACTGATCACGAGCCTAACATTAAAAATTAAAAATTCGAATCTCGTACTGATTAAAGACAAACACCTGATTTCTCTCTCACTCTCGCAGAATCGCTCGATTCAAAATCGAAACGTTAAATTTTAAGCTAAATCCGATACGTTTCACAACAATAACATTAATAATTCTGAATTTTTTGTTACAGGCGCTCTGGCTTCAGGTGAGCTTCCTATCTTGTCTTCACATATTGACGATTTGTCGTCTTTACGTGAGTAAAAACCCTCTTGGAAGTTCTCTTTGCACGTGTTTACAAGGCGTTTCGTGTTTTCCCGAATACATAGCGAATTTCTTTGTTATGCAACCAGAGAGCTTTGTCTTGCAAAGTACGCGACCTGCATTTATCTTTGATAAGGCGACTCATTCATTAATAATGGATTCTACAAACTCTTCTNTTGGTATACTGTTATAGATTACCAAATTTTTTTTGGAGATCTATCTGTTAATTCCTTAACCGGATAAACCTCCTTAAAGAAGTTCAATCTTCTTTAGCGCCCCAATATACATATACTACCTGAACACCTTCGAAACCTTTTACACCCGTCACATAAATATCTCAGAGATGCGAGCTNTCCTCTTTGATACACGTTCCCGTACAAGTACGGTATCATATTAAGTTAATTTCATTGAATAATTGATAACGAATCAAAAAGGAATTCGTTTATTAAATAATAGATGTTTCAATACGAAACAGCGAAGGGGAAAACTGTTTCAGTCTCGCTTAACCTCCCAGAAAATAGTTTCGCGAAAGAGGGTCCATTAAATGACGGGGAGTGGGAACGGAGAGCGTATCTTAATTACTATGCGGCGGACAGAAGAAATTCGTCGTGAAATTCGTTTGGCCCGCGGTGACATTAATTTCACAAAAGCAGAAAGCCAGCCGGCTGGTTTTCTTGTCCGCTTCCGGCGTCGCCTGGCCACGCACCATGTACCACCTCCGGAACGGCGAGTCGCGTCGCCGAGATAAGAAGTTGGCGAAATTATTCAACGTTAATGCGAACATAAGCGCCTGCAACTTTCTGTCTGTTATTACCGAACTCGGAGATAGACGGAAGTCTTCCGGGAAATTATGAAACCGAAACGACGGCTCTCCCACGCGTGACGTAAACGGTCCTAAAGACTGTTTCGCGAGTTGCTTCGCCGTTAAGTAATTCTCTTAATTCGAAAAACGCGAACAACGCTCGAAGAATAATGGGCGGAGGGTCGTCCAGGCGAAAGCGCTGACGGGGCTTCATTTTGGCTGTTTGCTAAAGTGGTCTGGGGTCAAGGGAAGTTACCGAGATACCGCGAGCTATACGAGTGGGTACAGGAATTTGCGGAACTCGAGATAGTATCTAGGCTCGCGAAGGGTAATTCATTGCATCCCTCAATTGGAGAACCTTAAATGCCCTTGAACAACCTCTAGTGCTAATTGATTTTATCCACTACTATGTCAAACGCGATAAGTGAACCTTACTCAGAAAAATTCTCATCTATATTCAACAGAGACCTTGTAAACTTTAAGGAGGTTCATCTGGTACATACTTACATAGCAAGTCAAATGCAAATTATAGAAAAGGGGAGCTCGCTTGACTAGCGTACATGTTAATAACGGAGGTTATCTACTGCTGAAATATGCAGATTTCGTTTGTTGTGTTTACATATTTCTCGATTCATAGTCACCCTATCTACCTAAATTTGCAATTAAAATATTCGTTAAATGTTTCTCTTTAATATGACATAAGTTTCATTCAAAACTATCTGTTAATACCTAATAAATTAGCAATAGAAGTCTGGGAAATCACTCTTTTCCATATGACTACGTGTAAAATTGTCAAAAATATTTATATTGATATCTCATCATTAAGGTACCCAAATGACTTAAAAATTTTTTTGAGGTATCCTGGTATACTGTTATAGACTACCAAATTTTTTTTGGAGTGTTAGGAACGGATGTACGTATGTATTATATATACAGCCTAGCGCGTGCGTGGTAGCGTTAGACACACGCATGTGTGAAGATGTGCGAAAGGAATGTGTGCGCGACTTCGCACTTCGCTTTAGACTACGACAGTGTCAGCACGTGATGTTCTTGTACTCTCTTATTCCTTGTGATTTACTGTGAAATACATTACTCGACAATCGAAGCGGGTCGGCATACCAAAGTTCTAATTATTACATTTTCTATTTACCCACGCGTACACCACATGGAGATCTATCTGTTAATTACTTAACCGGATGAACCTCCTTAAAGAAGTTCAATCTTCTTTAGCGCCCCAATATACATATACTACCTGAACACCTTCGAAACCTTTTACACCCGTCACATAAATATCTCAGAGATGCGAGCTAGTATACCATAAAAATCCATTAAAGGCTTCAGCAAATCTTGTTGAAACCGCGATAATCCGGAAATCAGTGTTCAAAGTGTGTATTAAGAAACTGTACACCGTTTCACGAACGAGCATTTCAGTTCGAAGGACGAACGAAGAAAGGAACAGGGAGAGAGAGAGAGAGAGAGAGAGAGGTCCGTTGATAGAGAAGGTTTTGCGGTCGGCGATATATCGCCCCAAATGTTGAAGCCAACGAGGAATCAAAGTCAAAACCCGAGAGAGCGGGTCGGATTCTCTCGCGCGCGCTCGAGCGTGTATCGAGAATGCCGACGACCCGGGGCCACCAGCCACTGTGTTAGGATTCGAAGAACGGAATTCTTCTAAACGAAGAATCCGCGATAAATCTGACCACAGAGCGGAGAAGCCTCGGCTACTTCACACATGACCGCCGTTTTCGTTCGTTCTCGAGCCATCGGTCGGCGCCGCATTGTTTAGTCCTCTTCCTCGCTTTTTCGGTCGTTCGCGGTCGGACGGGATGGATTTTCGTCGGGCCGTTTTTGTGGTTTGTCCGGTGAGTGGGCTTCTCGGTATGAACAATGCCTCGGTCAGGTAAGAGGAGTTGTAACATGCCAGTAGTGATCTCGAGATGCAAGCCACTAGAGGTTGATCTTTATAAAGATCGGGATGAATGATTGTACGTAACATTGTAATTTCGTTGATATTAAATATATACAGGAAATATCGAATGTAGTCAATTTTACATTCAGGGTGGATCGCTACATTTTGCCATCTAGATTTACGTCATTATTAGTGCGCGTAGCAAATAATGTTTCAGATGAAGTTGAATGGTTCAGTGGGACTCACACGATACCAAGAATATTTTTCTGTTTATATCAATCTTTGAAGGTCACCTTAATTTTATTAAATGGAATCATCATTTTTTAAACACCTACGATGATAGTCCCTTTCATTAGGAATTCAATTACTATAATTGTTGAAGGTCACTCGAGGTCACGGTCGGAGAAAAGTATACGAAAACGTATAAGTAATCGGCTAGAAATTTTTGAAAACATTCACTAACATTGAAGGACCTTAGCATGTTTACTACAAGTCTAACTTGCGATAAACATATTCTGCTTTCATATTTCAACCTTGAATGACCTTGAACAATAATAGTGACTGAATTCCTAATAAAAGGGACTATCATCGTGGGTGTTTAAAAAATGGTGGTTTCGTTTAAAAAAATGAAGGTGACTTTCATATCTCTAAAAAAATGATATAAAGAGAAAAATATTCTTGGTATCGTGTGAGCCCCACTAAAATATTCAATTTCATCTGAAACATTGTTTGCTACGCGCAATAATAATGACGTAAATCTAGATGGCGAAATGTAGCGATCCACCCTGTATAATAAAGCGTTTCAAGTTAGAATGACTCTTGTAATACTTATATTGCCACGACAATTTAATAAGTTAATATAGTGTCTATATACCTATAATGACGAAAGTATCACATATTAAGTTATCTTTGATGCATACCAATTACAAAATACTCGGGAGACCTCGGTTAATGAAGCGTGTATCGTTCGATTCCGTATTAATGGCCTTGTTTCACAAAATTACATTCGCTGCCGGAGCAAGAATTATAGTCAGATATCTACTCTGTGTACCACTTAAGCGTAACAAAACTGATTCGATACTTCCTTTATTAGCGATTCGCGTCGCAGCGTCGTATCATTAGAGCGCTTCCTCTTTAATATCCCACTCGATATCTTCGCCGCACCATTTCCCTCGCCCCGGTATTTGTTTCCGAGGCTCGTATCCTCGAAACGCGCTTCCACGAACGACAGGGTCGAATGCAAGTTCAACACTTCTCCCTCTCGACGCCTGGCCCACGAACAGGCGCTTTGGCGCCAGTTAATTCTCGCGTAAAAAAAGTATCATCTTGTAATTTGGAATGCGATTCACGGTACGGCTTGGGACAGTAAAGTGCAGCCAGCTCCTGCGTATGTACAGTAACTCCCATTAATATCCGGACACACTTCAAAACGGAATAAGTTCTTTAATACGGAGCCAACTAACTTAATTTTTTGTGGGCTTTTAAAAGGCTTAGTTTACTATGTAATGTGTAACAAACAATTAAAATTAATTACTATTCGTCAAAATCTCGAAGAAAAAACAAAAGATCATGATGTTAAACTTTTTTGTTAGAGGCTCTAGCAAAAATTTAAAACATCCCGTTTGTAGATCTAAAAGTGTTATATGAATGTATAAAGTTTTATAAAAATCCATGAAACCATAAAACAGTTAGACATATCGAAACATGTAAAAATTTTTCAATTTATCCCAGTCGTAGATTGAAAGTCGTGAAGAACTGCGATTCTTTAAATTTCTAATCGCTTCTAGCGCATAGCAATATTGATCGATTTTGATGAAACTTTGTACATGCATATAACTTACTTAGATCTGCAAACGAGACCCTTCCAATTTTTATTACAGAACCTAATAAAAAAGTTTAAAAAATGTTCTTTACTATTTTCTTCGCGATTTCAAAAAATATCAATTTTTTTTTAATTTCTTGTTAGATATTCTATAGTGAATTAAGCTTTCTAAAATTCCATAGAAGATAAATTTCTTTGGATCCAATACTAAAAATCTTATACCGTTTCAAAATGTGTCCGAATATTAGTGGAAGTCACTGTATATGCATTGATATTTATGTAAATCAATATGTATGTATATATCGAAATGTGTCCCACTAGGGAACGTACACAAACGCAGGAGGTGGCTAAACTTCACTGCCTCAAGCTGTACAGTAAAAAACAAAAATGTTTATACAGAAAGCAGTAACTTGCTTAGCGGAGAACGTATGAAAGTTGATAGTAGGTAAAGCTGTGTTTTAACATACAGAAGGCAAGAGGTTGAAATCTTGCGTGGGGTAAATTTATTGCCCGGAATATGATACACGCAATAGCTTTTACGAACGTTTGAAACTCGCGCTCGCCCTAAATTCGATGTAATTTATTTCCGTATCGCGGATACACAGTGCGATATATTCCCGAAGAACATTCTAATCGAACACCGAAAAATGTACTTGAAATACGCACGTTTTAGTATTTATTAATTGAATGTGCACCTGTCGCAACCCGACAATTTATACGTCCCTCGGAAATTTTATTCAAGCCCCTACCCTATCCGAAAACTTCGTTTTAATTTATTTTCTCCGCTGTTAGCGGAGGGAAAAGACAAAGGACGTAAATCGAAAGAAAGCACGTTGCATAAATCGTCGAAACAAGGTGCCGGTTGGCGAAAACACGGCTCCCTAAAAAAAGATTCGCCGACTAGCAGGAGCAGCAGCAGTAGCAGCAAAACAACGGCTGGAAATTTATTCGCCTTACGCCCACGCGGCTCGCCGGCTTTAATCTAATCAGGCCGTGGATCCGATCGACGAGCATCGATTCGAGCCATAACCGAGGGAGGGAACGGTCCACGGTTTCAATCTACTCGTTTGCGATATTCGGCGAAGAAAAAAGTACGGGTACGTCGCGTCGGACGAGCAGGAACGAAAATAGAGGAAACGGAGGGGCGCGCGAGTGGATGAAACGAAAGCAAAATCGACGAATCCGCTGAAAAGTTGGCGGGGGAACTGTGTAACAACCGAGGATGATGTAGGTGGAAAGGACGACAAATAGAGAAATCGGACCGGTATTCCGTAAAGATGACAGGATGAAGAAGGAGGTAGTCGGAGGAAAGTGGACGGAATTGAAGATTTTCTGCGAAAGGTTTGATATGGCGAGGATCAAGATTTTGACTGCTCTCTTCACTTACGACTCGATTTTGCCGATACTCTGCCACTGATTTCTTGTCCGCTCAATCTTTTTCATTCTCATTTCTCCATTGCAGTTTGTATCGCAAAAATATTAGACGATGCTTCAAGCTATACTTTTTCTTACAGAGACTTCTCCTCGCGATCTCGCATAGACATTTTTAATCAATTTTGCTCAGCTCAATGTTCACTGTTCAAGTATAAAATAATGGAGGAGAGAAAGAGGATTAGAAATTCTTTCATAAAATAACCAAAGGTTAATTCCGCTCCTGAGCAGCAGAGTTCCTCGTACGTTTAAAGATTCCCAAAGTGAACTATTTTCAACTAACATGCTCCTCGACAGAAATTCCGAGGATGCTCCGCGCATACTTACAGCCTATCGATCTTCCCAGCAGGAAGCAGGAATAAACCAGCTTTATCTCCATATCTTAAATAAAGAAACATGTCATATACTTTCGTCCTAGAAGCTTCAATCTGAAAACGGAAAATAATAAAACATAATGAAAAGCTTTCGAAATATGTACATGTATAAAAATATTTGATAGTAACATAATATAATGCGCTATTCAAAAAAAATACAATTCGTCTGATATTGTATAGTTGTGCAAGAAGTATCTGAATTGGATTAACCCGCTCTCTAAAACAACTCGCATTAGGGACATGAAAGGAAAGTAGAAAACACGTATTTAAAACCACGAAATTCTTTCAGTGGCATTGGCTTCAAAGATTCTTCCGAATCCACTCAGATCGGGTGGCCTGGCGTAAAGCGGCGAGACAGNATGTACGTGTATAAAAATATTTGATAGTAACATAATATAATGCGCTATTAAAAAAAAATACAATTTGTCTGATATTGTGCAAGAAGTATCTGGATTGGATTAACCCGCTCTCTGTAAAACAATTCGCATTAGGGACATGAAAGGAAAGTAGAAAACACGCATTTAAAACCACGAAATTCTTTCAGTGGCATTGGCTTCAAAGATCCTTCCGAATCCACTCAGATCGGGTGGCCTGACGTAAAGCGGCGAGACAGGGGTCGGGAACTAATATACTTTTCCCGCTTCCTTCTCGCCCATTCTTCGTGTTTCCCGTAGAAGATTGTGAGACAAGCTCCTAAAGATAACGAGATAACCCGTTTTGGGGGTGGCATTCAAACGTCCTCATTTCCAAAAGCCGAGCCGCGCTTATTCGTACCTCTTCTCTCCTATATCCGGTCAAATTCAAACTTTCCCGAAAGTGGATCCGTTATTCTCTCTCGCCGCCTGGTTCTCCGCTTCGCGCTCCTCAACTCGGGAAAAACCTGTACAGGGTGGCCCATTGCCGTTTCTCACGTTACCCGCAATTTTCCTCTTCTGGGATGAGCGGACCGTCGCGAAAGGCGAACTCCCGTTGGAAAATGTCGCGCTGGAATGCTTGATCCCCTTCCACTTACGGAGGTCGATCCGAACCAGGTGGCCATTCTGGAAAAATAAAGTTTACGTGTAATTGGAAAATACAGGGAAAATGTTCTTTAGGAATCTAGAATTGGAAAAATCCTTTGGTTCGTATTTTCTGCCACTATTTTTAGAATAAATAATAATGAATAGACTGCGGACTTTTATGCGAATTAAAATGTCTGTAGTGACGGATAAAAAATGCATTTTAAATTTTCTATCATTTAATCCTTACAGTATGTTGTACGAAAAATATACAGGGTGGTCCGGAATTCGTAGTACAACCGGGCAGGGGATAATTCTACGTTAAAAAATAAGAAAATATTTTGGTATAACATTTTTTCATTCGGCACTCCGATTTCGAGAAAATCGATTTTGAACTTTGAGAAATCTTAGTACGATTTAGTACAAAAAATAAGCGTTTTGTATTGTAGCATTTTGATACTAAATGTAAAAAATATAAAGCATAACAAAGAATAAAAAATAAGTAATCAACAAAAACACTTTGTAATGTATTAACCACACAATCATCAATGTTTGTAAACACTGATCCGGACAGAGACACAATCAGCAGGGAAATACACGAGCAAATTGTACTAAATCGTACTAAGATTTCTCAAAGTTCAAAATCGATTTTCTCGAAATCGGAGTGCCGAATGAAAAAATGTTATACCAAAATATTTTCTTATTTTTTAACGTAGAATCATCCCCTGCCCGGTTGTACTACGAATTCCGGACCACCCTGTATATCGTTACGAAACTAAGCACCGCCAGGCTGCTTGTATACGATATACAATGTTCTCCGTCCTGCCTTTAAATGTATTTGTAACCGTGTAGAAATATCTAAATAGAAAGGTTTTGTATTAACGTTTATATTAAAAATCAAAGAACTCTGTGCAACTCTGAAAGGTTAAATTTCCAAGAATCCAAAAATTGGTTCTTTATACTTTCATGATTTGACGTTTTGCCATCAGAAACAGTTTGACATCTCATCAGAGCTTGGAGACATTGCAAAATAAAAAATACATATTTCACCCCATTTTCTCTCTCAAGAGTTTAATTTCCAAACAATCGAAAATTAGTTTTTTCATACTTTCATATGGCGGTATTTTAGATCAAAAACAGTTTGACGTCTCATCGGATTTGAGATATTGCGAAATAAATTAAAACACATTTTACCCAATTTTCTCTCTCAAGGATTGAATTTTCAAAAATCTAGTAATTAGTTTTTTTCATATTTTCATACTGTAAACATATTTGATACATTGTGTACGTGCAGTGTCTGTATTATCGGCACATTTAATTTTGCAATAAATACACGAAACTCATAGTTTAATAATAAATCATCTTTACGACCTATAAACACATGAAACATGCAAAAGCGAAGGTAGCGGTTTATTAATATCCAACTTCTTATTGACGCAGCGCGAACTGAAGAGCTATCTATAATTCCATTGAAATAGATCCAAAGACAACTCCAGTCTTATTTCCGCCACTAATTATCCATGTGACCCGTAGCCGTGTCAGAGGGACACACGGCGGTGGATAAATCAAGATTGCTATCTGTCTGATCATGACCAGTGCTTATCCCGGTTTACCATTCAGGATTATTTGATAATCCATTGCTGATTACGCCGCCCCGTTGCTGAATACGCCATTGAATACGTTCCCCTGTCAATTAATGTCATCTGTAATAAAACTATGCGGAACCTCCTTACTTAATTAGAAAATACGATTATCGGTAAAATTAGAAGAGATGTATCAATTACACTGACAATTTAATTACATTTCACGCGGGACATGTCTTCGTTTTCTGAATATACAGGGTGGATCGTTACGTTTTGCCATCTAGATTTACGTAATTATTATTACGCGTGACAAACAATGTTTCAGATGAAGTTGGATGGTTCAGTGGGGCTAACATTATACCAAGAATATTTTTGTGTTTATATCATTTTTTTTTAGAGCTATGAAGGTCACCTTAATTTTTTTAAATGGAACTACCATTTTTGAAACACCTACGATGATAGTCCCTTTCATGAGGAATTCAGTTACTATAATTGTTCGAGGTGACTATCGTCGTAGGTGTTTAAAAAATGATGGTTCCATTTAAAAAAATTAAGGTGACCTCCATATCACTAAAAAAAATGATATAAACACAAAAATATTCTTGGTATCGTGTGAGCCCCACTGAACCATTCAACTTCATCCGAAACATTGTTTGCTACGCGTAATAATAGTGACGTAAATCTAAGATGGCAAAACGTAGGGATCCACCCTGTATAATCGCCTATTCATAAATTGTTTTGTCACCGGTTGTTAAAAGAAATGGATTTATTTTTGAATATTTAAAACGGTTCCTCCGGCAGAGGTTTTAAAATTCAGAGGGGCGACGTTCGAAAACTCGTCGAGGTAGACGCGATTCGCTTCCGGTTTTCCAACTTTCCCAATGCCGACACTCGATGCAATAGGCGGCCGACGATCGATTAACATACGCGCCGCGGGAACGCATAAAATTGAACGGACGCGGAAGAGTCGGCCGATTACGCGTCGATGAAAATTGCATCCCTTTTCACACGGAGACGGCGCCGCGCTATTTTCGTTTCGAGCGATTTGCATCTGGCACGTGTCACGGACAACTTTCGGGTGTATAATCGCGAACAGGTAGTTCGAACCAGCCGTTCCCGGTTCAATGACGCACGGCCACCACATTTTTGTTCCCGTCCCGGTGGTGCGTTTTTCCCCTCAACGTCCTATACAAGCATATAGTTTGACTTGGATATAGGTTACCTATCGGCGTTGACGTCAAATCGACACGCTCTAAAACACAGCCATCCTTTCAGATACCCAAACGTTGCGTACATTGAATTTATGACAGTAAACCGATGAGTATAAAATAACGCGTGAAGCGGAAAAGTGGTTAATAGAAAACTAACTGATACGCATCTGACTTTTATGATCTTGTCAACATCTATTTTCTCACATTTATTAATCAACAATCCACTCAAACTACTCAAACTAACGATCGTTCCTCACGATCTCATTCCGCCTAATCATAAACCCACAAATACCGAGATCTATCCCGTTGGCATGGCGACCGTTAAGCGATTGAATTTTTGTAAACGGTCCCGCGCTTAATCCCGGACTCGTGTCCGCGGCGTCAACAACGGGTTGACACACTTCCGCAGCAGGATTCCCATAAAATCCGGCGGCGATATTCCGACGCACGTACAAGGCATCCATCAAGCCGCGTTGTCAGTGAGGCGGCCCGGCCGTCTCGGAAAGGGATCCCCTCTCGGGCCTTTGTCCAGGCTAAAAGAGGGCCGCGAATCGTGGCCAAGAAATCGGATCCGTGCGAATTCAATCGCAAAAGGGGCAAGAGTGAATCCAGGAACAGCTTTTCATGCAGGCCAGACGACCGCCGACAGGCCGCCCGTCCCGTAGGGGAAATTCGAGCACCGTACAGGCTTCTGCAGCTGCAGGTGCAACAATATGCCCGTACGCGTGAGGCGGAGAAATCGAACGGATGAGAAGGACTCCTTCTTTGCTCTCTCGATAACATTTTGTTCAAAAAAGATGATTATTTTATTACTTTCATGGTTTCTCAAGTGCAAAATTAAAACCGTAGAATATTCTTCTTTATAATGATTCTTTTTAAGGAGGTTCACCCGGTTAAGGAATTAACAGTTAGATCTCCAAAAAAAATTTGATAGTCTATAACAGTATAGCAGGCTCATCATCAGGATATACCTAAAAAAAATGTTTAGGTCATTCGGATACCTTAATGATGAGATATTAATATAAATATTTTTTACAATTTTACATGTAGTCATATGGAAAAGAGTGATTTCCTAGACTTCTATCGCTGATTTATTAGGTATTGACAGACAGTTTTGAATGAAACTTATGTCATATTAAGGAGGTTCTACCGGTAACAGTCTTAAAATTACGAAAAATCTAAAATTTAGCGTATAAGTAGATTTTGGTTAAATAATGACTCTGTTAAATTTTGGTGAACTTTCATGGGATGAGAGAAAAGTTCTGAAGATTTAAATTTTAATTGTTTTTCGCAAATATCTAAGTTCCTATTGGTCGGACGATATATATGCATAGGATCGAAATTATAGATTGATAAATTCTCTACAACAATCATTCTTGGTATTTTTTCCCTGTGAGTAACGGTTTTCAAAATAACACGCGATGAAGTTTTAAGTTTTCGAACTAAGCCGCGTACATCATTCTTCCGAAAACTTCAAGTTTTTACCGCGTGTTATTTTGAAAACCGTTGCCCACAAGAAAAAAATACCAAGAATGAGTGTTGTAGAAAATTTATCAATCTATGATTTCGATCGGATGCATATATATCGTCCGACCAATAGGAACTTAGATATTTGCGAAAAACAATTTAAATTGAAATCTTCTGAACTTTTCTCTCATCCCATGAAAGTTCATCAAAATTTAACAGAGTTATTATTTAACCAAAATCTACTAGATTTTTCGTAATTTTAAAACTGTTACCGGTAAAACTTCCTTAAAGAGAAACATTTAACGAATATTTTAATTGCAAATTTAGGTATTATGGATTGGGTGACTATGAATCGAAAAATATATAAACACAACAAACGAAATCTGCATCTTTCAGCAGTAGATAACCTCCGTTATTAACATGTATGCTAGTCAAGCGAGCTTCCCTTTTCTATAACTTGCATTTGACTTGCTATGTACCAGATGAACATCCTTAATATACTTATAAACCTCAATAATCGGTTGTTCGTTCGAAAACGATTACAAATAAGAATTTGACTGTTACTGTATTGAAATTACCGGGAAATTCAATAGCCGNCAGCTGCAGGTGCAACAATATGCCCGTACGCGTGAGGCGGAGAAATCGATGCGACCCAGCGAATGAAATCGAACGGATGAGAAGGACTCCTTCTTTGCTCTCTCCATAAGATTTTGTTCAAAAACGATTTACAAGATGATTATTTTATTACTTTCNGGCGCGTCCCGTGAGATTTCTATGATGCCTTTCCCCCGACGCGATGTTTCCTCCACGCTTCCTTTTGTTTCGTGTGTCAGTTCAGTGGGGAATCCGATCGGAGAACCGTTCAAAGGTCTCCACGGCGGACTGGCAATGTTTTAAGACGAGCTCGACGTAATCGAGCAGGCCGAAGGGACGGGGGGGCAGAGGGTTGGCGGAACGACGTCGCGCTTTCGCTCGATTGCTCGAAAATCGACGCTCCGTTTTATAGGTACCCAGCTACCTACCCCCCGTGAACTCCGATGAAGTTTCCGACGAGGGGTAATCGATCGACGCCAATTCTCCCAACGATTCGGTATTCCGTTCGGCTCGAGGAACATCGCGCCACGCGCATTTCCTTGATTAAAGGCGGAAACGCGACGCGGCACGAAGGTATGCCGCGATATTGAATCTTCGATTTGTCGTCTCGCGCATCTATTTATTCTTTAGCGAGATTGAAACCGCGAGTACACAACGCAAATATTCAATAAGAAACTAGAAAACCGTGTTGCTCGGACGGTCCGGTTAGAAAACCATGTCAATCAGTATTTCGTTGTAACACGTGTTTTCTGGANTCAATAGGAAACTACAAAACCGTGTTGCTCGGACGTTCCGGTTAGAAAACCATGTCAATCAGTATTTCGTTGTAACACGTGTTTTCTGCAAAAATGGTAAAGCTGACGAATTTTGATCAAGAGTCCGTTCGAAGCAAGTGCGTCGCAAAAACAGCCACTTTACCAGAAAGGTGACGTTCACGAGGGAGAAAAAAATCGGGTCAGTCGACGCGTTTTACGAGAGAACGATCTATCGCGTAGCACACACGCTCACGGCACTGCGCGGCGCGGCGCGCACAACAAATGTCACAATGCTGGAACGGGAACGATGCTCGCGGTTTTTACGAGGAGCCAGCTTGTTTCGTTGGATTTACACGAAATCGATAAAAATATGGAACACCTAGACTGTAGATGTTCGTTCTAGCCGGGCAGGGGAACCGACCGAGAGCATTGCCTTCCTATTCTAGTTTCTTGGATGATGTACGCGCAGTCCCACGGTTATTCTAGCCAGCTCGTGCACGTGCTCGCAGTGTTATCAATGCAGAATTCTACAGAACGTACATGCGTCGTGATTATTGGTTGCACGTAACGAAAAACGCAGGAACTATAGTTATGCGGTGCTTCAGTATTATAATTGAACTTCTATTTTAAGTGTGAATTTCTGTTCTGATCGATTGATCTTATTGTGAAGGTAGATTATGCCTCGATCAACTGTGACATAGATGTACAACTTAATACCGAGCGACTAGTTAATCTTATATCGGTAATTGACCGTCTAATCGGGTGTAAATAATCTACTATTAAACTCGTATAGAATCGACTCGAATAGACATTTCGCGTCACGCTTCCGAAGATTAATCCCTGCGACGGCGACGTGTTAATTAGCATGCGAAGTAAATTCATGGCCGGTCGAATATCTCAGGGAACGCGATAATTAATCGTTCGGTGCGTGGACGATTAGGTGGCACGCTCACGACAAGGGGTCCCCGTACGCCGATTCCCGAGTTAAACTCTCGTTTAGCGTAATAATTTGTCTTGCAATTTTCTTCCGCCTCCACGACACGGACACACTTTTCAGTAACGCGACCACCGTAATTCAACCACCTGAATTAACGACCGCCATATAAACTAGTGACTAGACTAGTTAATTAAATACCGCAAATACAAACGATATATGATCGTATTTTATATGCTGTAGCAAGTATCTATTTATTCTTCGAAAAATCTTTTTTTGATCGTCATTTTTCTGTATTCAAATACTGTTCGTTCAGTCCAAATGTAATTAATACCAGATTAATCTTTTAATTTAATTTAATTTAATTTAATTTTTTGATATTATACGGGCAGAAAGCCCGAAATCTTAATTTATATCTATTATCAATCCTCCAGAGTATTTAATAAATTTGACATAACGTACCTACTTCCACTTTTATTCGGTTTGTACGAGCTATAAGAATCCTTTGACAATACAGTATTATATAATTTTCAAATTATCGATAAGAATAGTATTAATTTACGGATTAATTAAAGGAGATCTATGTAAGAAGAGATGATTCATGGATTCCAAAGTAGCTTATTCAAATGTTTCTGGTCAACATTTTTAAAAGTTATAAGATAAAAATACGAATAACAAATAGATTTACTCGTATATCCAGTCTGCGATGCTCCGTGTATAATGTCGGTATTGTTTCGAGTCATTTATCTGACTCCTGTTTAATTTATTTTCATTGACCTTTATAAGAACTGCATTTAAAAAATCGAATATAAACGAATTATACAAAAGCAGCCAATGTTTTAATTGTCATATTGACTCACAATTATATTTCAATATTTTCAACCCAGCTTGCAACGTCTTTGTTATAAATTTTACTGAAAAATCTATACTACTGCCGATCGAATTATTCCATATACAATTTAATTCATAATAATGTAGGTGGTAGACAATGAGAAGAACTATCGATTTAAAGAACAGAACAATGTTATAAATTTTACTGAAAAATCTATACTACTGCCGATCGAATTATTCCATATACAATTTAATTCATAATAATGTAGGTGGTAGACAATGAGAGGAACTATCGATTTAAAGAACAGAACAATATTTTATATGCACCAACCTATTATTAATTTTACACAAAATCCGAGGAACCTTTAAAAAGCTGATCATGTTAATCCTTATATAACTTTATTGGAACGTGAACGACTATGGCAGAATAAGCGCATCCTAATTGTCTCATATTGAATATGTGGATCCAGTAAATTCTGTGTCATATCGGTCCCCCGAACGCATAAACACTAATTAGAATGGTACGTCGATAAATTAAGGTAATTAAACGGTAATAACTATCGCGCTGATAATTGTCATTAGGTATGCATGGTTTGTCATCGAATCGCTGATATCTATATGCATACATATAATGATCACTGCTACAGTGTCTTCAACGAGACCGGGAGGTTTATATCTCGGGAAACGGTGTACTGTGACAACCGCAAAATCAAACTGCCATAACCCGTGTTTCATAATATACGAGTGATAAGAGATGTAAATTATACGATCAAACGAACTTACCTGAAGTGATGTTCGATCGTGATTATGCTAGACGTCTTGTCCGAATAGATCAATATGTAGTAACGCCAGTTGCTCGATCCGCCACAGATTTTAAAATTCCTAAAAATTCACGTTTCCTCCACTAGGGGACCTGTCAACCCCCTTAACGCCATTACATTTTGAAAGCCCACAAATTGCATAACGAATAGATCAACACGGGAATGGGAATAAATGGGTGGGTTTGATCTATTCGGACAAGACGTCTAGCATAATCACGATCGAACATCACTTCAGGTAAGTTCGTTTGATCGTATAATTATGCTACGTCGTCTTGTCCTCTAGATCAATATGTAGATGTTTAAAGTATAATGCAATTTGTA
>SMSR01009904.1:32732-59761 GCA_019453355.1 Ceratina japonica
GAATTGCATAGATTTGTTGTGGGCACGTTGTCGACTACAGTATTTGTCAATGACGCTGAAAGATTCGTTGGGCGAGAATCTGTGTACACGAAGTGTGAAACATCACCGATTTCTCATCTCGTCTATGCCCTCATTTACTCTAACGCGAAACGTCGAAATTTCTGTGAAAGCTCGTCTCCGGCAAACAATCCCGTCGCAGCAATATCACAGTGGAAGTTGGCGTCGCCGGTGCATGTCCGGTAATTCGTCGGTCCAATTAGCCGGAACGCGATCCGTCGAATTTATCATCGCGTCGATGCATGTCGCGATAGGTAACCGCGCAAATAATGGCCAATTACGTCGATCGATTGCAGCGGATAACGTCGGTATCCGCGGTGAATCACCGCGGCCCAAGGTTTAAAGACGCATTTACAGAGGAACTAGCCGGGACTGTTCACCGTCGCCCGATCCCATGAACCCTCGCGTCCACGCAGAATCGTATGCGAAGGCTTAAGGTTACATTATCGCGCGGCCAGATGCATCGGCCGTGCGTGATATATATCGAGCATGCATCCCGGACAGATCGCCGACGTCGATGCTCCTCGACGCTCTCCTGCGCGGTTGATTAACGCGAGATCAAGCCTGTCGTCCGCAGGCTTCCATCTCGGATTAATATCAAATTCCCCCCTTGGTCGCAACGCGGTCACGGCACGAACGGAGCCACGCACCAGGCTGAAATCGATCGAAAGGGTTACGCGCGATGGATTCGACGTGTTTCGCGAGCAAACGTCACGGAACTTTTGGCCAACAACAACAACATTGTACGTGCTTCGGCCCAAATTCAATATTTTCGTCTTCTCGTCTAACAGAATCATTTTCGATATTAGATTTGGATGCCCAATGTTGGAATTACGATTTATGTACTTTAAACGTACATGTTGTAATACTTAAATTTGATTCTTTATGACCTTTTTGTGGAGAAGATAATAAATGCCAATTTCAAGTTAGTTTAATTATATATTTATTTATCGACGTTTCAACCAATATGCTGGTTCTCTTCAAGATCTAATAATAACCAAATTACAATTTCAGTAAAGAACGGATGCAAAAACGATTATTCTGTTTGTAACTGTTCTTAGCTTACTGAGAAAGTTAAAACACTTACATATTTCTGGCGTTTAACTTCATTTCTTTATAAAAGCGCACAATACACGTTCGTCAAATGTAATATAATATTGTAGAAAACTGAATACTGTTTTTCGGTCATATTGAGTGACATGTGTCACTTAGTCCGTTATGTCTGTTCAATTACGTGTACCGAAGTCTTATGTTAACCTAATTTAAGGCTACCGCCGTTCCGTTTATTGTTATGAAGTGAATTCAAACCCACACCAACGTTAATACATATCGATGTTTGTGTTTACAGTGTGTCAAAGGCGAACCTTATAATAAATTAAAATGCTAGTAATACTGTTCTGATGGATAAGCTACAGTGCGTTTTAAATATTGTTCACCAATTGTATTTTGTAAGAGCGTTTAATATAATGATTTATAGAAAAGAATAATAATTGAAAAGTGTATACACTGAATTACAACTAGATACTCTTAAGATAAGATTTACCGTTTACGAACGTCATTACGTGTGTTCCTAAATTGACAACGTTAAAAGAAGTTAAATGGAAAGTGCGCAGATTTCAAGAACGTTTATTCGCCTTAAATAACCCCTCATTTATACTAAGCGTGTCCCGAGCTTGCGAACTAGCGACTAAAATTGGCTGTTCCACGTTGCATCGACAAATGTTTACGAAGACTCTACACGTGGGCTTTCAATCTTGCCATTAACGTCAGGAATTTCCGTGAAATTGGCTCGTGAAATTCAATCGGGAAAAACGCGAGGAATTTCGAGCCGCGAAGACACCCGGAAAAGGGTAACACGCGGAATTTCGATGCGTCGGACGCGGACCGGGCATCGGCCGGTTCGAGATATCACTTTGAAGAGGTGCCAAGCGATAATAAGATTTGCCGCGGTCGACGATTCCTCGCGATGACTTCTCGCGTTTTCATCGAGTTTAGAGCTGTCCCGTATTTGCCGCATAGCGGCAACTATCGATAACGGATTTAAAAATAAATGTTCCGTCAGACGAGGAACGAAAGATCGAAATGAGTTCGCGAAACCGGAAACGTTTCGTACCGTGATCTTTTTTCAAAATCCTATTACAGGGGGTCGCGTCACGGCATGCGAATTTAAATTTGAGACATTTGATAAAAGGTGAAAGAGAGTAAATACTGACTCCAACATTTTTGTATTTTCCAAAAATAGTAAACGAAAACTGAAAGAGTGTAAATACTCGCTCTAACCTTTTTGTACTTTCAAAAATAGTAAACGAAAACTGAAAGGCTGTCAATACTCGTTCTAACTTTTTTGTACTTTTGAAAGACAGTAAACGACAGTTTAAAGACAACTTAAGGTAGTTCTTCATAAACTCAAAGTATTGGATATCATTATGAAAAAATATATTTGATTCTAAAAATAAAAAAAAATATTACAGAATTTTTTACAACTCCGGTTACTGAACTCATTTTCGAGAAAAAAATACTCAAAGTTGCTTCGTTTTACACGGGGTAGTATGTAATATTATTAACACATTACTGTACAAAAACACTGTAAATGTTAATGCAGAAAAAATGCTGAACTGCGGTCAGAAGAATTGAATCATTAGAAAGGCGTCGAGAGATGAATAATTGAAGAGAGTAAATGATAACGCGTCGCGGCGGTATTTCCTCCTTTTTCGTCGACAATTCACGGTGTCGTTACGAACGAGATCGCGAATTAATTATACAGGTCCGAGGCACGTTTGCCCGTTGAACACCCGGAGTCAGGAATGCGCGACCGTGCGATCCAATTAAAAGTTAAAAACGTCCAGCTTCAATTTGTTTTCTTCCGTACGTAACGAACAAATGTTATTGTGCTTCACGGGGCCGCGCGCGGACGGCATTTTAATAAGTTCCGCCACCCTCGCACGCCAACGATAATACGTCCACGCGTGAACTACCGCCGACCGTAAGGATGAACGCAATTAGCGAATAGCTTTGCGAATCGAGCTGTCAGTGGCTGCAATATAATAAACGTTAGGCAGTCAAGTCTCTGATGCCCGGAAATTCCGTGTTTAACGTTCGAGTAGACAAAAATTAATGGAGCTTCTATTACACAAATAAATTAATAATTATAAATATCAAAATTAAATGTTGAAAAACGCACTAATTAATTATAAAGCTAAATTTATCTGAATATTTCGTATGGAATAATAATCTGCATGCACAATATTATAATGACGTGTGCACATGGATAAACCAACAAAGGGAACCGCTCACTGGTATTAGCTGGTAGTAGGACTCCTACAGGCGACACAACTGTGCGGAATGGCCATTGCACAGGAATTGAAATTGAATAATCCCTTCGTATCGATCGGATTAGTGGTAAATACGCAATACACGTGCAGTCTCGTTGAACATCTCATGTCCCTTTTGGTACACCTCCGTTGACCGGTAAATTGATAAACACCGTTTTGCGTCCACGGCCTGAAGGGGATTGCCAATAAGCTAAAACACGCAAAGCCGACCGACTAGCTTAATAACTCTTCCCTCTATTTTTCTCACTCTTCAAAATATTCATTATCCGCGTTATGATGACCATCGTTATTTCGTCTAATTAAGGAGGTACATCTGGTCAAGTGCAAGCAATATAAAAGGGGAGCTTGCTTGACTAGCGTACATGTTAATAACGGATTATCTATTGCTGACAGATGCAGATTTCGTTTGTTGTGTTTACCCGAGTCGAAATTTTAATTCTGATTTAAACCTCTTAGTTGTACACAAGGTTTTGGAGGTCTAAAGTGAAATTGTATGATAGAGATTTTTTCATAAACATTAAAGACTTATTATGTGTGTGTGACCTCGAGGTTCTACTTTAATCTAACTCTAAATTTTTTTCAGGTATCCTGGTATACTGTTATAGACTATCAAATTTTTTTTTTGGAGATCTATCTGTTAATTCCTTAACCGGATGAACCTCCTTAAGAAAGAAATTGCAACGAGAAATCGCGTGCAACATTCGCAGTGTAAAATTTTATTTGAAAGAATGTTCAATTGATGAATTCAGACGTTTGTCGTGAAAGGGCTGAGGCCGGCGCTGTAAAATAAACACGCAGAGGGGATGGAAAAAAAAAGTTAGAATGCGGCACTTCTGTAGAGTTTTGGTGGCGTGAAAACCATCACGAGCGAACGAAAGATCCCGCTGGCGAAGGTAAAGTCCGGGAATCTTGGGGGGGTCGTTAAGACTTTCGACGAGACGGCGGCATCGGCTCTCGGATCTTCGACCCCTCTCCGGAGGTCTTACGCGGAAACTTGCTGAACGAATGAAAAGGCGAAACCACCCTGGCGCAGGGTGACGGTGAGGGAGAAAAAAAAGGAACGGGCAGCGACCGACTGCAGCTGCGAAACTTCTCGAATCTTTTCTGTTGTCAAGTA
Organism: Ceratina japonica; assembly: GCA_019453355.1. Lineage (NCBI taxonomy): Eukaryota > Metazoa > Arthropoda > Insecta > Hymenoptera > Apidae > Ceratina > Ceratina japonica. Next base: position 37,239 of record SMSR01009904.1, read on the forward strand.
GTCATTGTTACGTACGTACAACAATGCCCGTTCCTTTCCACGATTTAGCGCCGCCAATCCGAAAGGCAAATACTAGGCTTTGCCGGTAAGGCGAAACGAATTCCGCAAGGAAATTATAGGAAACGATATCTGGATACCCCCAAAAGGGTCTAGCTAGGTAGTCAATAATAGTCAAATGCGAAATGGAACCACAAAGGAATATGGACTGGACACTTCCAATTAAATCCATTTAACTTCACTTTTTCAATTGTTGCTTAATACTGTTGTGTACAAAAGTATTTAACATAACGAAATGCGATTAGTCAGGGAAAGAAACGTGAAAATTCGAATCGTGAGGAACTTTATCCCGCGAAAAACGCCGAAAAAATTGGTTTTCGATTTTTTGAAGTACGGCGCGCCACACTGGAATATCTGAAAAAAATAGGGTATAATAGTTGGTTTGAAACACGTCTACCATAAAAATATAAATGATGTACCTCGAAGGCTTCTATATGAAATCAGAATTTTTTATTACATTTTTCGCATTTTTGATTCTTCACGGCTGAATTATGCAACAAAAGAATTTGAAAAAATGTAATATCGAGTAACGTCCCACGAACATGTGAGAATTTTTCAGATTTTTTACTGAACGTTTAACACTAGAACGACGAAACCAGTCATTTTGATTGGTTTTAAATGGAGAAATGCATGTATAAAAAAAAGACAGTCGTTCTAGTGTTAATACGAAAAATATGGGAAAAACGCAATCGATTGATCGATCTCTATAATTATCCCTCCGATTAAGATAGAAATTTGAAAATTGACATGAAACGTTTTTATTGGACTCTTTATCGAATGGGTCATTGCCGGTTGAATTTCGTTCAAGGGCACATTTGACCATCTTATCCGGCTAGACCCTTTTTGATGAAGCTCGTTTTTTATTTTCTATTGGAAACTGCCTAACTAATTATAATTGCCCTAATTGTGCCATGATCACGCCGTTTCTGCTGCAACGCTGTCGTCAGTTCTTCATCAGACCTTATAACGCATGGTCGCATGGTCCAACTATTTTAATAAAGCTACGAGCATCATCCGGATTGCACATCCATAATAATATCCAGATGCAAATCCACTCATTACAAGANTGAAATTGTATGATAGAGATTTTTTCATAAACATTAAAGACTTATTATGTGTGTGTGACCTCGAGGTTCTACTTTAATCTAACTCTAAATTTTTTTCAGGTATCCTGGTATACTGTTATAGACTATCAAATTTTTTTTTTGGAGATCTATCTGTTAATTCCTTAACCGGATGAACCTCCTTAAGAAAGAAATTGCAACGAGAAATCGCGTGCAACATTCGCAGTGTAAAATTTTATTTGAAAGAATGTTCAATTGATGAATTCAGACGTTTGTCGTGAAAGGGCTGAGGCCGGCGCTGTAAAATAAACACGCAGAGGGGATGGAAAAAAAAAGTTAGAATGCGGCACTTCTGTAGAGTTTTGGTGGCGTGAAAACCATCACGAGCGAACGAAAGATCCCGCTGGCGAAGGTAAAGTCCGGGAATCTTGGGGGGGTCGTTAAGACTTTCGACGAGACGGCGGCATCGGCTCTCGGATCTTCGACCCCTCTCCGGAGGTCTTACGCGGAAACTTGCTGAACGAATGAAAAGGCGAAACCACCCTGGCGCAGGGTGACGGTGAGGGAGAAAAAAAAGGAACGGGCAGCGACCGACTGCAGCTGCGAAACTTCTCGAATCTTTTCTGTTGTCAAGTAGTCATTGTTACGTACGTACAACAATGCCCGTTCCTTTCCACGATTTAGCGCCGCCAATCCGAAAGGCAAATACTAGGCTTTGCCGGTAAGGCGAAACGAATTCCGCAAGGAAATTATAGGAAACGATATCTGGATACCCCCAAAAGGGTCTAGCTAGGTAGTCAATAATAGTCAAATGCGAAATGGAACCACAAAGGAATATGGACTGGACACTTCCAATTAAATCCATTTAACTTCACTTTTTCAATTGTTGCTTAATACTGTTGTGTACAAAAGTATTTAACATAACGAAATGCGATTAGTCAGGGAAAGAAACGTGAAAATTCGAATCGTGAGGAACTTTATCCCGCGAAAAACGCCGAAAAAATTGGTTTTCGATTTTTTGAAGTACGGCGCGCCACACTGGAATATCTGAAAAAAATAGGGTATAATAGTTGGTTTGAAACACGTCTACCATAAAAATATAAATGATGTACCTCGAAGGCTTCTATATGAAATCAGAATTTTTTATTACATTTTTCGCATTTTTGATTCTTCACGGCTGAATTATGCAACAAAAGAATTTGAAAAAATGTAATATCGAGTAACGTCCCACGAACATGTGAGAATTTTTCAGATTTTTTACTGAACGTTTAACACTAGAACGACGAAACCAGTCATTTTGATTGGTTTTAAATGGAGAAATGCATGTATAAAAAAAAGACAGTCGTTCTAGTGTTAATACGAAAAATATGGGAAAAACGCAATCGATTGATCGATCTCTATAATTATCCCTCCGATTAAGATAGAAATTTGAAAATTGACATGAAACGTTTTTATTGGACTCTTTATCGAATGGGTCATTGCCGGTTGAATTTCGTTCAAGGGCACATTTGACCATCTTATCCGGCTAGACCCTTTTTGATGAAGCTCGTTTTTTATTTTCTATTGGAAACTGGCTAACTAATTATAATTGCCCTAATTGTGCCATGATCACGCCGTTTCTGCTGCAACGCTGTCGTCAGTTCTTCATCAGACCTTATAACGCATGGTCGCATGGTCCAACTATTTTAATAAAGCTACGAGCATCATCCGGATTGCACATCCATAATAATATCCAGATGCAAATCCACTCATTACAAGATATACTTAATTATTAAACTCATTGAAATAATCTTTATTTGAAATGTATAAATTAAAATATGTCATAAACCATTTGCGAAATTAATCCTCTTTGACAAAATGACAGAATAACAAAAGAATGACCTAAGGCGGACGTACGCGGACAAACACACAGATCCACATACAAAGTTTAGTACAGTAGGATTAGTTATTTGTATGTATTGTCTTTTGTCCTTCTACTCGAAGGCTCAACAGATGATGTATCAATGTAATTATAAAGGAATCACTTCTGCGAACTAAGAATATTTTTCACATCGATGAGACACGCGACTCGTTACACGCTTTCAATGTTGAAAAATGCTTCTTTGACTATTTGCTCTTGGGTACCCTTCTATCGGATTCCGTGGTCGATATGCAATTAAAGCTCCTCGTTAGTCTCGAGATTGTGGTCGATCGGTGTAAAGCTATCGATATCGCGCATGAATGGAGAATAAAATGCAGAGAAGTTTATTGGCCCCATAACGCACCCAGGAAATGATTAAGTGCCAACTTTTCGCAAATCGATCTCTCTATTTTTTGTACTCTTTCGGATTACGCTCTCAGCTCCCAATCAATGAATTCAAGTAATTGTTTGCACTTATACAGTTTTCAATTGACAATCGCCACGAATACATTCGCTCAAATAATTTTCACTGCATTCCTTCAATCAATAAGCATTATGAGTTAATTACACATCGAACAACGGCTTCACGCGTGATGCAACAAGTCCCGCAATTTATCGTAATCGTTCGGCTATAAAGTTTAAGTCTCTATCGACAGGAAGTGTGTTCAAGATCCGCCACGCCACGCCGTTTAATCGAAGCATCAGCAATCTTGAGGCTCGAGGAGCGCGTTAAGTTAAATTCATACACTCTCCTCGTCTACAGGTGGTTTATCACGGTCTACGTTCTCGACAATCTCGATTTATATCGGTCTCCCGTTTTTTTTCGTCTATTTACCGATTCCGGGATAGAGCCTGTTGACAGTTGTTGAAAACAGAGTAATGCCACGGTGTCAGTAGTTAATAAAAATTATNCACTCTCCTCGTCTACAGGTGGTTTATCACGGTCTACGTTCTCGACAATGTCGATTTATATCGGTCTCCCGTTTTTTTTCGTCTATTTACCGATTCCGGGAGAGAGCCTGTTGACAGTTGTTGAAAACAGAGTAATGCCACGGTGTCAATAGTTAATAAAAATTATTAGTGATTTTTTTGCTAAATCAGATTAATTTTTACCTGTACGAAACGAAGAACCTGTTATTTAATGTTCACGATTTGGAACTCCAGGATTGATATAAATTGTCTCAGTAGAAAGGAGATCGTTATCTTCAATCATTCATCAAATTTCTCGAGCTTGACTAGCTCGCTAGACCCGTGTAAATCACGCCAAGGGATGTTCGAGGTCGTCGAACCAGAAAATTCGCGATGATAGCCTACTTTCAACGGTGTAACACATACCCTCCATTGGCTTTCTCCCTTTCCCTCGTGAGTGACTGCGGACGAGTTGCGGGAGAGATCGATCAACCGCCTAATCGACCACCGCGATGAACTGAATCATAGAACCGAAAAAAAGAGAAGACGGAGCGCGGGGATGGGCGACGGCGTAGCGGGCGGAGGTAGAAAAACGAACAAGCTTCTAATAACGTGAGCTGCTCTCTCTCTCCCTCTGTCTCTCTCGCTCTCCCTCTCTCGAGTAGATGAATAGACCTGAGTATAGCGGAGGCGTGGGTCTGTACTATCGTACGTTCGAATCGGAAACCAATTTGAAAGCAATACCGCGCTCATCGTTCCACCTTATCTGATCACATCGGTTCGAACAAAACGTTCCTCGGATTTGGCTCTGATCGCTCGACGAAAGCCTGATGACTTAAACGCCTTAACACCTCTTGGTATTTAAGTTGATTCCCAGGTTCCGGCCGGCTTGATGGGATTTTCTTGGTTATACAAGAGACATCCGCGTTGGTATTCCCTTGACTCTTGCTGCTTGTACAACACCTGGAATGTCTGAGATAAACGAGTATCTGGGTCGGTCGTAAATTTAAGTGCAGTTACACTTAACTTCTCTCGGACGTCGTGTGACAAATACAAGAAGTTGTTCAAAGACTGTAGTAAAAATTGATGGCGCGTTCAAATTTGGAAATTTATAACCATGTGTGAGTCGATAATTGGTTCTACACGCGATTCATAATTTTAAGCTACACAGGTATTATAAAGGGTTGAAAAATTGTAACAATAAATGAAAGACAGGTGAAATCGAAAAACCTGTGTCAAAATGAATAACGTTCATAATGATATACGACACGGGCCGAGTAATTTGAGAATCATGAACTCATGTATTCCTTAAGAAGTCAGCCGTTGAACAACATTGTGCCCCATTAAAGGGGACACCTAGAGCGCGCGTGCGATGCATCCCTGGGACCCACCCCGTTGCAAGGGAACGTGACAAAAGGGACGGTTATAAATCCAACCGTGTTTCTCTGTCCTCCGCTCGAACCGAAAAGTCTGGTCGCGCCACGCCCTCGCTTTCCTCCCTGAAAATTGTTAAAAGCCCACGTTGTGGCGCCCACGCGGCTGTGAAAAGGCTCTAATAAATTCCTAATCCAAGTGGGAGATCCGTGGTGGACGAGCAGCACGAACAACAGCGAGGGCCCGGCCAGCTAGACCAGGACCTAATTGGCCGACGAGATTTGTTTCGATTCTCACGGTTTCCTTCAAAAAACCGCCGCGCCGCCGGAGCTGCGGTGAATTTACGAGCGGACCACCACAGCGATTGTTCCTCAGTAAATTTACGACAAGCCTGCGCGGAATCGCTTTTTAAACGGTCGCCCAATTGAATCCATAGTTTCGAATTCCGTAATTCTGGCGCCGAAGAGCTGACCCATTTACCCGAAGAAGAATTGATCGTGTTTCGTAATTTGGTTGCGCCATCCAAGTGCATTACGAAACTGAACACGTCCCTGGATATTGCGATGACTTAATGAATAAGCATCGCACGCGGAAAGTCCAATAAAAAGGTTCTTAGATAATGCAAATTGATTTACTAACATCCATATTTCCTGAGAAAGTTCCCCGGAAATAATATATGTATTATTCTCGCTACAGCGAAACTTTAATACTTACGATCTGTTGAATCAAACAGTGGAATAGTATATCAGCGAAACCAAGAGATACTATACCCGAGAATCGCGTTATCATTGGCCTTATCATTTGGCAAATTAATTCCACAGTAATTGAAAGCGAACGTTCTTTTAAAAGCAGCCTCATCTGTGATTTTGATCGCGTCAAACGATCGTTCGTACTCGTGCGCCAAGTACATCGATCAGCCGGCTAGGATCATAGACGGAGCACGAAGAGAAGAGCAGGAAGTAGGTGGAAGCGGGGCATATTTCATCGAAGATCGATCACGGCTGCCCGAGACCCCGGCGCTGACTTCCGATTACTTGAGAATTAATTCCATGCCGGGTTTGCTCCACTTAAATTCGTTCCATTTTCGAGGTTAATCAGTGGTGCAGGCAGCTCCATTATAACCTATCATTAGCGGATCTGATCTATGCGGCCTTCTCGATAAACCCGCACCCTCATCCTTGCTCGGCTCGGTTCGGTTGCTCCGCTCCGGTTTTTTCATCCCTCTCGCACGCTCTGGTCGCTCTCTCCAACGAGGATAATTCAATTTACCGGTGCCAGCGTGATTAAACGGAACGCTTTTCTTCGACGTCTCTAGCTTTACACACTGGGACGAGGGAGGGCGTAGGTACGTGCGAGGTACGGCATCGCATCGCGGAGATATAACTCGGCTGGCAGGTTGAAGCGGTGAAAAATGCCGGTGGACGTGCGATCGGATAAAGGGATGAGAGCAAAACGGACTGCAAGTGGAAAACGAGGGTCAAGTTGTCTAGGAAATAAGAAATTAAGAAGGGGGAAAAATAGGGACGCGGTGGGGATAGACTGGAAGACGAAAAAGAGACACAACGAGATGGAACTCAGACGGAGAAGCGAGAGGATAACGAAGGGGATTAAGAGTAAAAGGGCAAACTCGCGCTAGGGTTGCGGAAAAGAATAAAAGGGGGAAGGGAAGTTAGGAATATTAAGTGCGGCAGAGTGGAGTGAAGGAGGACAAAGGGGATGGTACAAAAGACAGTAGAAGTTGGATAGAAAGTTCAGTATCGTATGAGAGGCAGAGTCGACAACTAAATTCCAGACAACTCAACGACCATAGGAGAAAACGTAAGAGTGAAACAAAAATCCGAAAGCCTAGACACGGAGTTCCTTGGCAAATACTGAAATGAGTTTAACCAAAGAAAATATGGTACTACGAAATCCGTAAATCGTAAATTTAATTAAAAATAATCACTGTTAATAAATAATCCTATCCTGTTGTATATTTAAATAAAACGACATTTCTTGTGCACCAAATTAATAGTTAGTATTCTTTCGAAATTTTTATTAAAAATACGTTGAATGTATTTCACGGTTCTACTGCGACATGTACGGTAACAGAACAAATAAATAAAAACCTAACCCGTAGCAGTCGTGTAAGCTCTTATCGCGAGCAGGATCATCAAGATCTTATCCACGCGAGACCAGAATGCTTCGTCTTGCCCGAACGCGACACACCGTGAAATTTATCGCAGGTCCCCGTGGATACTTCCGCTCGCCGTCGAAATTTCCTTGTCCCTCCCGAGGAAACCGCTTTTCGAAACACTTTCCCCACAGTTGCGAATACCTATTCCAAGGGAAAAGGGGAGAAACAGCGGGAATTCTGTTCGAAATACAGGGACTCGTTGAGAAGTGGACGCTAGAGGCGTCCGCGCGAGCGAGAACTTTTGCACAAAGTCCGCTGGAACATAATGAAAGCCGATACCGTGGCGGAAGTATCATAAATTAACCGAGTTTTCTTATCCTCGGCACGTCCTCTTTTCAATCTCTCTCACCCGACAGCTTGATTCCGCGTGTCTTCTGAATAAAGATTCTATCTCGCCGGTATTTTCCTTACCGCTTACTTCGAGCGCCATCTATCCAATATGCAAAATCCGTCTAGATAACTCAACAATGGTAGGAGACTCGTGCCTTTTTATTCTTTCTTCCTCGTTTGTGCTTTTTTATTCTTTCTTCCTTCGCGTATGATTCTTTCCTTGACACGTTTTTACCGCCCTTTTGTCATTTTGAATTACGAAATTTATTGGATCAGTATAAAATGCTTTACGACTCTTCAGCATATTCTGTAAGTAAAATGGAGTAGCGAAGTATACAGCTAGAAAGGAAACGTGAGACTTTCTTATGGCAAACTTATGATGAACTCTTGTAGTTTCCTATAGAAAATGTTTCTCATATGATGTTACTATAAACTGTATGAATCACAGATTAGAAGAAAGATTGGAAGCACTAGAGTTAAAAGAGCGACTCAAACAACGCTAAGCACACATACTTCAACAAGATAATGACACTTAGTCTGTCACTTAAATCTAAACCACTTGACTATCAGAATATAACAGTAGCATTCAGAGGCAGCCAGCACTTACCTTATCCATTTTTGAATATCCATTACATTACTACATAGGCATTATTAAAACCGGGGGATCGATTTCGGAAAATCCAAACTCAGGAAATTTGACAGAGAATGGACCTCGGAATGTATTATTCAGCAGAAGTCTGATTGGCTGGAAAATTCACGGTCCACCTTAATTGATTTAGTCCGGGAAGAGATAAGGGTAAATGAGGGTGATAAGGGTCGTGAGGTAATCGAAATCGTCGCGCATCTCATGTCATCGAAAAAGAAAACTCTAATTCATTCATGAATTTTAAGATCTTGCGAAATTCAAAAATAATTAATAATTAAAATAAATGATTGTAATAAAGGTTACTTAATACAGTATTTACCAATAATTTACGAAAATCGAACGTTTAAATAACCTCGAATTGTGTTTTTAATTAATAAAAGAGCAGCGTGAGAGTTGAGCAGATATAGGGACATACGCCGAGTAAACATAGAGACATCGGAAATTTTCGTGAGTAGAAATATGTACATTTGTAACATAATTTTAAATAATTAATTATTAACATTTAAACCATATTAAACTGACTTTCTAAGCATCTGTATATGAAAATTAAATAATATATTAACAATACAGAATAATTTGTTTGACTTAATGTGCTTTAAAATTGTTTATATTTATTTATCAGTGTTGCCTTAACTAAGTAGAAATTGGTACCCTTGACCTTAAATAAAAATGGACAATGACATAAACAAAATAATTCAATCAAGAAAATAGAAAAAAGAAACGAGAGGCGAAGTAAACAAGCACGGTTTCGCATGAAGCACAAAGACAGTTGAAGGGGTATGTTCTCTCTCTCTCTTGAAATGGTTCAATCCTATTTTATGGGGATGGAGAGAACGAGGAGGTGTTTCAGTTTATAGATAAACGGGAGATAGGCGAAGCGGGTTTAACCTCGTTTAACCAGCAGAAAAACACCTTTCGCCCTAGGACGTCCAGAGAGATTTTATCGGATAACTATTGGGTTAGGGTTAGGGTTAGACGGTACACGAACATTGGCTGTGTTTAGCATATACAACACGCGCCTAATATGATTGCCGCAGCGTTATAATGCCTGGAAAATAGCGCCTCTTCCATTCTTTACGACCCATCACCAGCCGAAGAAAATTTCGTGGCTAAAAAATTTTCCGTTTATGTATTTTGTAAACGAGGAAGGAACTCATTAGCATATTTTTGTAATATTATGCAGCAAAAGTCGAATAAAAATGTTCTCTTTCATAAATATACGTATTTTCATTTCAAATACCTTTTATCAACGTAATTTAAAAAAAGTTTACCTCCAGTTTATTGTTACTGTCAGTGTTATTATTATTATTACTACTTAGGAGAATATTCTGTGATTATCATTGTGTAAAAGGTATAAGTAAAATGCAAGCATTACGCGTAATATCGCGTCTGTTTCTTCGCAGCTTCGATAAATGGTTAATTATAAAACGACCTTTTCAAGATGAGTTCAAACTTTCGCGTAGACAAAAGGTAGTTGCGCGAGATAGTTCTCAAAGCAATCGCGTATTAACTTTCGCTAATGATATTTTATTAAGTCAAGGAGAAAATTGTAGGAAGCGCTGGCTGTTCTCATTATGACAAATAACGAGGCTAATCGAATTTGATACCGAGAGAGGGAATAATTCCGCCCTCATTCTATTTATCTGCTAAATCGGCTCTCGTTTATTTAGTAATTGCCTAACTTAATTTTCCGGCGATTCTCTCAAGCTCAAATTACATTTCAATCTCTATTTATTTTTTCCGCGGACAAGCTAATTTTAACATAAATTAAACTGACTTCCTCGAATTTCAAATTAAGAAAAGTAATTGCTTGAAATCTTTATTGAATGGAAATAATACGTCGCATTAATTCGAAGTTAAAATAAGTAAATTTTAGTTAAGAGGGTTAATTCAGATTCTTCTCGATCATTCCGTTAACCAGTTTACCCGCAAGAAAAAACAAACTAGTTGCGGAGGTTGACCCACATTCACGAATTTCTTCCGGTAATTTGAATTCCGTCGACGTAATGAACCGTTAATTAGTAACTGTCCAATGACGGCGTTTCAAAATCGATGGAAACAATTACCAGGCAAGGTCGGGGGGGAAGGAAGAGAAGAGAACCGCTTAAGTAGCTCGCGGCCAGTTATCAACGAGCTTCGTACGCTTTTATGCAATCACGCGTGGCGTTTGCACTCGGAAGGTGGTGGTTTCAATGCCGCGCCGGCAGCGCGATGCATTAAATCAATTTCCCACTCCCCTTTGTTCGCTCGTTTGAGAATCCGTAGCGCGGGCGGGATCGTTTTTCATTAGCGTTCGATGGCGGCCGTATTCGATCCACACCTGGCTGAAAAAAAGCATTGATTATCGTACCGAACACCTCCCGCTTCGTACAGGCATAATATTCGACATGATTGAGTAATAACAGAGCTCCTCCATGTATGTAAATACACTTACTGGCCATACAGAGTTTTACTGTGATAAATTGCTGAATTCGCGAAGCACGCAATTCGAACGGATTGTGAGTAGATCTCGACAACTGGTGATAATGGAGAAGAATTTTCGTGATTGGACGGTCTGTATTATAACAGATTCGTGCATATGGAACGTTGTTTGCAGTTGGTAAAACCAATGTTCCATGTGCAGCAATCTAGGATTAAAAATGGCTTGCGAAATCATCAAAGATATTTTTGAAAGATCGAAAAAATTGTTGTAAGTCCGAGGTGGAATTGTGAAAATGATTTTGATGGATAAAGGAGGGCTGTGTAGAAATTGCGAAAAAGACCTGTCGGTCCTACGAAACATTTTTATATTGGTCAGAAGAATGCATATGGAATAAACATGAATGTATTCTTTATTTCCAAAGAACGAAAACCAGATCATAAATCTCTATAGTGATCCATATACCTGACCGGCCTTATCCTGTTTGAATATCATCGCCACGTGAGAAATGACAACGTAGATATATTGCTGCCATCAAAGCTGATATCGCCGTGCAACCGGCAAGTAAATACAGGGTATCTCATACATCAAGATCCACAATGAAATCTTGAAAGTAAACTCGAATCCCACGAATCCAGTATCTATAAATATACGACCAGTGCAGTGGCTACTAATATAAAAGAGGATAAATTAGGAAACTCTTTTAAAAAATGGTTCTGGTATAAAACATACGTGTCTTTATCAGAGTCATATTTCCACGGTAACTTTATCATAGGAAGCAGAATACTTTGTAACAGTTTTTACTTCATATTAGTTATCGGTGTTCGAATCTACGTTTGAGACAGTTTGTTCTTTATAGATCCAGAAGATAGACCACGATACCACCAACCGTGATCATAAATAAAAGAATTATCTTAAGGACGTTCTGGAGGTACAATCGGAGACAAAAGTACATATATAAAATTCGAAATTCGTCAATATATTGGCAATGAAAGCCATTTATAATTGTTGATGTCAGAAAGTGTTGTTTGGTGGCCCTGAGTGTATGTGAGTAGTTTTGTATCTGTGAAAGTCCATTCTCTTGTAAGGCAATGTAGTTACTTAATCAGTTTATTGTATAAAATTACAAAAGGCTCCTGAACAGAATTCGTTTAGCTTAACTCTTTTTTACAATCTAAGGCAATGTATGAGAGGAGATGTGTGAAAGAAAAGTAAAGTTTAATCTTAGTTATTCTGTTTAATCCCTACATTTATATTAATAAATATTTGAAAGCCAAAAAGCAATATAGCACGTAAGGTATGAGAAATATATTTTTTTTGTTACCATTGTTAATCTGAGATGCAATATTGTATTGCAGGCGCTAGCCCATTTGTTTCATTTGTTTCCATTTTTATTTAATTTAAAATTCTATTTGTATTTGTAATAAAACAAGTTATTTGCTTTAAATAAACATCGCAGAAAGTACAACAATGATGTATATTTTGTATTAAAAATATATGAAATATATAAAGATTAATTCCGAAAGCTTTTGTTTAATTAGTGAATCGCTCCTTATACTGGCATTTTAATCAAGTTTTCTTAATATTAGAAAAAGTTCAAAGTGAATTTTGTGAATGACTGTACCCTCTGATTTCAACTTGAAGGAAATAAATTGGTGATGTTGAATATAGACAATTAAATAATAAAAAGTCAAATTAAATATTTAAATAAAACAAAAATACTTCAGAAAGCAATATTTTATTTTAGTTTTTAAATGGTGAAGTGAATCGAACCCAAACTTTGATAATTGCTTTCATATAGTGAAAACTATGATTTTTTAACGCTTCAAGACTTCCTTAACGTTTTTATGTACCTCCAAAACATCCTTAAGCGTCTAAACCGAGGTGTGCACATTGTACGGACGCGTCCCCCGTGTGAGATTAGAGGTCGATCCTCGAGGAGCGTCTAATCTGTCTACACGGCTCGCCTTTTAGCGGAGACGAGGATCTCCGGCGTAGTCCTCCATATTAATTCATCGCGGCGGGAAAAATGAATCTTATTCACACGGGAGCGCAAAGTAGCGTCCCGTGTTCCTTCCATCACCCACGACGGCAGACGGCGCGTCGGCGGGCGGTTCGTTTGGAAAACGGACGCGAAACGAACCTCTTCTCGTACAAGCCTCGTAATCGAATATCAATTTTTCTTCGACGATAAAGCAGCTTTTTGATTGACGAGATAAATCGCCGCCGTACCCCCCTCGAGCTGGAACTGAAAAATGATTCTACCCATAGAACGTTCAGAGAAGCAGATACGTATGCAAACGTTTCTCTCCGATTCGCGGATCACGAGATTTCTCCGATGCTTCTTTTCAATAGAATTGTTCTCTTTTTAATCTTACTTCATATAATAGAATTCTTCTTCAATACTTCACGACAATGGATTATTTTTCTTTACCATCCGCCTCTTGTATACATGTTTTTTTGACCAACACCGAGGCATACGTGTACGTATACGTTGACATAGACAAGTTGAAGATTAATCAAGTGCCCAAAGGATTACGAAGTTAGGTTGAGGTAGAAAGTAGATTCGTAGGCTACTCATGCACGTTTTATTTCCTTATTCCAGACGTTATTATACATACTATACGTGTATTTTACTCTGACACGGTTTTTCCGGCGCCTAGTTGTACGGCTAACAAGACTTCAAAGGACCGCTGAACAAGAAATTAGCATGTATTGAAGATGAACCACTCCAGGCATCATTAACGTGACACACGCCTCGACGTTGTTGCCTCGACAAGCGTAGGGACTCCTAAAAAAGACGGGTCATTGTCTGGAGAACAAGATTTCAATCGATAACGCTTATCTCAAAACCCTTTGTACTCCCATACGAGTATACCAAGCACGCTTCCATAAAGCACAATATTTCACGAGAGAGCTTCTTCCTGTTTTTGAAAAATGCAAACTCACTTTTACCTACAGTGATTCATATTACAGTTGTATATGTATAACGATAAGTATTGTAACTTTTGTGCGTACCTTGCCTATCGAAATTCATACCTATTTCTCTACAAACAAACATAAATTGGAACTTCGTCCCATCCCGAGTCGAAATTTAACTTCTGTTTTAAACCTTCAAAGTCAAGAAGTTCCGGTTTAAATCTTCAAATCCTACATGTAATACTGTTTTCGTTCTACTAGATCTTACGCAGTTCTAGTAATAAAGGTTACCTCTCTCTTTCTCTCAAACAAGATTGTTTCTTTTATAAAATATACTGTAAGTATAAAATATACTGTAAGTATACTGTAAGTATATTTTAATAAAATATACTGTAAGTATATTTTAGATGCTAATTATCTATCATTGCTTATAGCTAGTTAATACTTGATTCCTGTCAATAATTACTCATCACTATTTTTAAGAAAATGGTTTACTGATGGTTTAAAATTTTAGAATGGAAACAATATTGTTTGATTATTACTACTTGTGTTAATAATAATTACTTAACCACTTAATATTTGATATTTAAGGCTGCTAAATACGTTGACTATAGTTTGATGAGGAATATTAAAGTTATTAGATTTAAACATTTATTTTATTACAAAAGCTTGTGTAGTTATTTTTTTATTTACCAAATTTAATTATCTGCGCGTTAACAGGTTTATTTTTAAGAGTTTCCATCAATTTAAAAAAATTAAGTCGACAATAGTTTCTGACATTTGGTAAATAAAACAGTAATTGTATTAGCAAGCAAATTGCAAGGATTACATCCAAAGCTAATAGACTTAGCCACTTATTTGACATCTTCCATGATTCTGTACCTGTCATCAGACGTAAGCTTCGTGATCATTTCTTGTCATTATTGATATAATATTCCCCACTAAGTTATCTACTCATTTTCTCTCATTTTAACTCATATCATATTTATGCCAACTGTACTGCTCTTACTATTATCTTTTGTACCTTAAAGGGTTTTCTAATCCGTATAATAAATAAATAAATTAGCTTTTATAATTAAAACAATTTTGAATATTGTTTAATACTTTTTTTAGTTCTATTATCAAACTATAGTATAAATGCTGGTATTTCCGTAGTAATATGGAAGGGAGGGCTTTTAGGCTCAAATCAGAATCAACAAATTCGGATAAAAATAAGGAGCTCGAGGCCAAGAGTAAAATTATATAAATTCCGTTTCAGGCGTCAACTTGTCTAAAGCGGACGTAAGTAGAACCTCGAGGTCATAATAAGACTTGAATGCTCATGAAAAAATCTCTATCATACAATTTCACTTTAGACCTCCAAAACCTTGTGTAGAACTAAGAGGTTTAAATCAGAATTAAAATTTCATCGTAGGCAAAATGCCTTGCTTTCTTAGCGTTCTTTTTTATTTCCACTGTATGCTCACATACTTGTGACAGATTTAGAATTCCTGATGCATCGAAATCCACGGGATCGGTGTAAGGGTAAAATCTAGCCTCGAACAATCGAAGAGAAATTCCTTAACCATTGAAATCTGTAGCAAGGATAGTCGATAGCGGGAGTGACGGGTCATTAATCGAGCTACGATCGTTTCAATTACCAGGGAACGTTTTTGATCGCAGGCAGCGCACCGCAGCGCAAGGAAGTTCGGTCGGTGTCGAAGCGCGGCGATTCAGGTCGTGTCGAGACGGGAGACTAAGTTAATTACCAGAATTAATGTGGACCGGCGGCGTTAATCCAGGCGCGGCACGCGAGCCAATCAAGAGCCCAGATAAGAATTAAACGGTATCGAACGTAGTCGCCTCGTTAGTCGAACCGTGTCGGGCATACATTTCCTTTCGTTTAATATTATATCTATATACATGACCTTTCATGTACTGTTCATACAGCGTTAAAACGTACTACGAAATGTACAAACAAATGAGATGTTCTAATGAATGAGTGAACAGAGTATTATCAAACAAGGGACTCCTACGTATATTCAATGCTTTAGCATTATCTATTCACGTAATGGATGGAACTACTTTTGGCTTACTACTTTTCTTTTATTCTCGTAGATATTCACATACGGTATACAAAAATGGAAGTATTTTAATTTATTTATTAATTCTGATTTTTTCGATGTCAATTTATGATCTATTACATAATTCAAATCGTTTGTTTTATATAACTGCAATTATATAAGTAATTGTGTTACCTCTCTCAATTGTAATAATGTACAACGATTTGTATAAGTTGGAATAATTTTCAAATTTTTGAGTAGACAATAATCACTTAGAAGCGAGTTTTGAGATTTGTGAATACAAACGTATAGATATGTATAGTCTACTTACGTAAATACATATAATCAAGCTCGTATCGGCATTTGTCCCACGAGCAACAAGCATTTCAATTGAAACCTCAGTTATTCATCAATATTATTGTCCGTTGGACATGCGTGCGTTACAATTTTGCATTATCTTTTGTGCCTTTTTAGAATGTCCATCCATGGTTTTATGTTATTTTTCTATGTGTTTATTGGAATAATGTCAATACTCGATACCATTGTGAACTGAACACGTACACTTTTACCATTCTTATATTGTTGTCAGTTGTTACGTAATTCGTTCATTGCAAAACATAAAGAGATTAAATTAATCGAAAACATTTACTACATTATTTCATCATTCCAAATTATAATAATTATCGAGAATTAAATATTTTGCACGATTGCAGAGATTAGATCAATTTAGTTCACAAAATGCCAACGTAATTTCTAATAGTATAATCTCAGTGTCTGATTTCGAAACTAATGTATTAAATGCGGTATAAATGATGGCTTGTCGAGGGCGAGCATGTTTGTCGCGATTAGCCGATAGCAAGAGTAAGAGGCGCGCGTATTACTCTAGCTAGCAAGATAATAACGGTGATCAGTTAATCGATCGTCGGCCTTGATCACTATAATTTTCTACTCTTTTTTTCTAACGTGGGACGGTGCGGTTGTGAACGCTCTGGGTGGTCGATTGGCTAATCATAATGATTGTAGGATGAATAATGACTTTTCAGTTTCAATAGGAAGCCCTTACCAACCACGTATCTATATATTACGACTTGATCAATTTTCGTAGCCGATTATAGTCTCCGAATATTTTGAAATTTCCGGATTCAAAGACTCTAACGATCTCTTGTACAATTCCTTTTATTTACGTAACCGTAATGATCTCAAAGTGGCCTAATTGATAATTTCCGAACAGTTAACAAAGACGATAGGTCAGAAAATACCATAATTGTATCTTTCTTTTTCGATCGTTGGTAGTAAACACAAAATTTTGAAATAGAGTTTAGAAAGTCTTCAAGTATTATTCTAAAAGGAGTTTACTAATGCAAAGAACAATGTTCCTTTCATAATTCGTAGTCTAGTGATGCCGACTAATAACAAGCTAAAAACACGTAACGATCGTAAAATCAATGAACTCGGGTTATGTTTGCCTCGCTGCGCTAATCCCGAAGCGTATGAGTTCATTTTCTGAAGGCCTGAGGCGTGTATCCTTACCCTTTAATTACAGGCTGTCCTAAGCGTCTGAATTTATCGCTAATAATACGCGTCAAACATCGTTATACATCGCCTTAGAACCGTGTATCACGTCTACATAAACCTACATGTTTCAAGCTCCAACTGTAGAACAACAAACATACTTTATTTGAAAGAAAAGTTTTTTTCAGAGAAGAGCTGCTCATTATCTTGAACTTTTAAATCCGAAGGAAATGATACCGGATCATAAACTCTGAACAGTTTACGAATAAAGCATAGAAGTTTTATGAACTAAACACGTAACAGTCGTCGGTAATAAACTTTCTTACACTTTTGTCAACAGCAGAAACTCCAAATTATATCAACTTCATAATCCTGATCTGCGATAAAATACTTCCTACATTGCACGACGCATTAAAAAACTGGCGAGACGACCGACGTACAGTCACGTAAAACAACTGATTCTCTTTTGATTTCCTTGAAATTCGTTCTATATTAATTTTAGACTTCATAGGCTTAATTGAATTATTGATTTTATGCTTGAATAAAATTGTATACATTTTCTCAAGATTCTTTAAGAGGAACAGTAAATATAATTATTCTGAACTTAAGCGTGACACGTAATACGTAAATAATCGTCTTAATTCACATTACGAGCAGTGGTATAATATGGACAGCGTAACAATTGTGACAGTCCCGGAATAGGCAGTCTTCAGTCTCTCGAAGTCACACGAGCAGCGGAGGACACAAAATTCGGGTGTACAAAAAATAGAACGGGAGCGAGACCAGGCCGCGGTGGACTCGTTATAAAAGTTCCGCCTTGCACGGTAATACCAGAAACTAGGTATCCGTTTTCGGGCGGAAGTGCTACAATTAAATTGCGCCTGCCGCACTCGCCCTCGTTCGCTGCCGGGAGATACGCGCGTGGTCCCTTTATTTCCACGACGACGACGGAGCGACACTCGGGGAGCCGAGCGCCACTTTTCGTTCCATTGTCACCTCGATCGATTGTCGAACGCTCGGTTTCCTCGCGACCGAAACGTGCGCCGGTATTTTCGAACCGCGCACCCTGCGAGTTGACAAGCTACGTACGTCTTCCCCTCGAGGAAACGTGATCGTTTTGAAAAATAAGAGAAGGCTATTTAGAGGAGATATTAAATTTACTTTTCCTTTTTCTACTCTCCGGCACGTACTCGTAATTTTTGTCGAGTGTATTTTCTAACGATAGACTGCGGACTTTCGTGATATTCTACGGGAAATGGAATTAAGCGCAATCGATCTTTGAATTTTGCAATTTAACGTACAGTGACTCCCATTAATATTCGGACACACTTCAAAACGGAATAAGTTCTTTAATATGGAGCCGACTAATTTAATTTTTTTGTGGGCTTTTAAAAGGCTTAGTTTACTATGTAATGTGTAACAAACAATTAAAATAAATTACTATTCGTCAAAAACTCGAAGAAAAAAGAAAAGATCATGATGTTAAACTTTTTTGTTAGAGACTCTAGCAAAAATTTCAGACATCCCGTTTGTAGATCTAAAAGTGTTATATGAATGTATAAAGTTTTATAAAAATTCATGAAACCATAAAAGAGTTAGACATATCGAAACATGTAAAAATTCTTCAATTTATCCTAGTCGTAGATTGAAAGTTGTGAAGAACTGCGATTTTTTAAATTTCTAATCGCTTATAGCGCATATATTGATCGATTTTTATGAAACTTTGTACATGCATATAACTTAGATCTGCAAACGAGACAATTCCAATTTTTATTACAGACCCTAATAAAAAAGTTAAAAACCATGTCCTTTACTATTTTCCTCGCGATTTCAATGAATACCAAGTTTTTTCAATTTTTTGTTACACATTCTATAGTAAATTGAGCTCTCTAAAATTCCACAGAAGATAAAGTTCTTTAATCCAATACTAACAATTTTATACCGTTTCGAAATGTGTCCGGATATTAATGGGAGTCACTGTATGTGTGACTGGATGTATGGAGTATTAAAAGTATCAACGAGCAATTTCGAATTAGATCATTAGAGTATGAATTGATTCGCGTCTAATGGATCACTGCTTAATGTTGTTACGATTTTTATAAATATGATTACTTAAATGTGACTACTAATGTTGTTTCAGATATGCTGGCTGGGCCTCGCAGTGAGCGACAACAGTACAATCGAGGACTCGACCATCGAGGACGTTTCGGAGGTTTCAGAAACCAACAACAATCTTGACACGAACTCGGGAGACCAGGTACCTAAATCAATTTGGAACAGTACTCCCTGACGCAATTCCTTTACACGGTTCCCGACTTACAATTAGTTTTCCGTTTCTATTTAAATTTCAACAAAACCCGAGTAACAATCCGAATCGAAAACGCGCACGACTATGTTGGCGCCTCCCAGCGGAAGTGCATATATTTCAACGGTTTCCCGTGTTCGTACCTGTGGATTTGCGAAAAGAATAAGGGGGGAGGCGCTCCTGGTGCTGCAGGAAAAATAAACACCTTTATTCATGCCAGCCAGCCGGAAATAGGTCGCAGAAACCGTTACACCCCGACAAAGCTCTCCCTCCCCCCATTTTCCCTGCTTACATTTTATTCTTTTTTCTTATTTCTTTTTTTCCTTCCTCTTTTTGCGCGCCCACCGAGGAAACGCGCCGCGCAAGAGCGTAGTCTTTTACGCCTGGCGAGGCGTTCGCTTCCGCCTACCTCCTTTGGTCTTTCGTGCTCTGTTTAGCCAGCAGTTCGTCAACCGAGGACTTCCGTCGTCTTACACGGGCCTCGACTAATCTCAAGATGACGTTACGGACGCACTCTTCCCGGTAGCCGCATTTTTTCCAGAATACGCTCGCGAAACGACACGGAAACCGCGGCGAGATTCGCGCGCGACTTCCTCCTCGCGTGGACGTTCACCCTCGTGGCACTCGTTCCATTTTTCATCGCTCTGTACTTTGCATAATTTCGCCCTGAATCACACGTGTACGCGTTTCGCGCCAGCTCTTCCTACGAGTCGCCTCGTTGCCACTCTTCCTTATTTTTTTTTTACAGGCGCGGTACTCTTCCTCGTTCTGTGTACACATAATGTTGCAAGTATAATACTATCTTCTAGCGAACGTATAGATGCATATAACGTGTACAATATATGCGGATATAAGTGTCTTTCTAGTGAATCGTGAAGTTCCATTTTAATTGTAAATTTGTTAGTTTCAATATACATTTTCTTCTCTTTAAAATCACATTCGAATAAACATGTATACACGGTTTAGTTTGTACGAGCAATTACGGTTTTTCAAACGTATAATTATAATTTGTATTTAGGATGAATTATTGAATTGTAAGATCAAAGGTTTTTAAGAAATCCATGTCTGAGATGACGATTTTTTTTCATTTGTCACAAAGAGGAATTACACGTGTCTTTCTAGTGAATCGTGAAATTTCATTTTAATTGTAAATTTGTTAGTTTCAATATACATTTTCTTCTCTTTAAAATCACATTCGAATAAACATGTATACACGGTTTAGTTTGTACGAGCAATTACGGTCTTTCAAACGTATAATTATTGTATTTAGGATGAATTATTGAATTGTAAGATCAAAGGTTTATATAAGAAATCCATGTCTGAGATAACATTTTTTTTCATTTATCACAAAGAGGACTGTTATTATGATACTTTTTCAAAAATTTGGCTTATTATAGTTATGTCGCTTGCATTCTCGCGTACACGAATGATACGCGATTCCGTTGATGTTCTACCGACCGCGAGCGACGCTTCACACCAACTATTCCTGCCCTTTTTGCCTTCACTAAAATTTCCACTTTCCTTGAGAGCTCTGGGCACACGAAACCCGGAAAAGCAACGAGCTGGCCTACTTTCGGTTCACGTTAAAACGAGACACGAAACGACCCCAATGCGCTCTAGTCGATACACATGTAACGTTTCTTCATATCATCTACTCGGACACGGCAATGCGGTTTGAATATCAGTCAGCTCAACTTTTGTATCATCCAGAATTTCGTCACTATACTGTGGGTACTTATACAAAATAAAATGTTGCAACATCATTCTAGGAAATCTTCACAATTCTATGCTATGACCGTTTATTGTTATTTTTATTGTGTTCAAATGTAGAAAGAATTATTATATTTCAATTCTGAGCATATCTGACGTTGCATTCGCATGAAATCAGATCGAGCCTCACCTGTTCATTTACCAAAAGATAAAATGAGACTCAAACCTTCATCCCGTTAACGTTTCTGGTACCGGAAGTCGACGGTGAATATTCCAGGAAATCGTGTCGATTACAATTCGCTCGTAACGACAAAATGGGAGTAATGGAAAAAAAAAATTTGAACATTTTTCTTCGTTAACGAATGTTGACTTATTGCAAAGATTAAATGTACAATTTTCAACGAAAAATGTTCTAACGAAGATAGTGAGGACATAAAATTAAAATTCTCGCTCGCATGGATAATTCCTGAATTCTTTGTGTATCATACATGAGATACGGCAGCGTTGAGCGCCGCGAGTTTTCATTTATACGGGAAATAACGTTTTTTAACGGCATTATCTTTGTGCCATTAATTATAATCACAAGAGTCGCGCGTTAATTAAATACACTTGCGCGAAACAATTGCACGGTGGATAAAGTTCTATGCGCAGCGAAAACAGAGGGAGGGAACACTCGTCATTCGTATGTAGGTCGTGTCCGACAATTTTCATTCATCCGCCGAGAAAGTTTCGCCCTCTTAACAGCTCGCCGCTTAACCAATTTTCGATTCGTCGGGAAAATGAATTAAAACTTTCTGACCCTCTCTTGCCAGTCAGCTCTCTCTTTCTCTCTCTCTTTTCCCCTACATCACTTTTGCATAAAAATTAAGCGAGTCCCTCTAAAAACTCGTACTCCGAAGTTGTACGTTAATCAAGATAAAATAGGAAAAATCGTGGTATAAAAAGCGGAGAAAATGGAATGGATAAAAAATAGGGGGAATGCTTTAAACGTGGAGGAGTAAGTATAGGACGGAATTCTGTTTTAGCATTAAAAAAAGAAAGAAAAGGAGCCGGTAAAACGAGCGTCTTTCTCGTCCGTCAGTTCATCCATCCTAATTCAACGGGCATCCCGGAAAAATCTGGCCGACTCCTGTCTCCCGTGACGTAAACTTTACAACGTT
>SMSR01009904.1:60459-72456 GCA_019453355.1 Ceratina japonica
CTCGCATGGATAATTCCTGAATTCTTTGTGTATCATACATGAGATACGGCAGCGTTGAGCGCCGCGAGTTTTCATTTATACGGGAAATAACGTTTTTTAACGGCATTATCTTTGTGCCATTAATTATAATCACAAGAGTCGCGCGTTAATTAAATACACTTGCGCGAAACAATTGCACGGTGGATAAAGTTCTATGCGCAGCGAAAACAGAGGGAGGGAACACTCGTCATTCGTATGTAGGTCGTGTCCGACAATTTTCATTCATCCGCCGAGAAAGTTTCGCCCTCTTAACAGCTCGCCGCTTAACCAATTTTCGATTCGTCGGGAAAATGAATTAAAACTTTCTGACCCTCTCTTGCCAGTCAGCTCTCTCTTTCTCTCTCTCTTTTCCCCTACATCACTTTTGCATAAAAATTAAGCGAGTCCCTCTAAAAACTCGTACTCCGAAGTTGTACGTTAATCAAGATAAAATAGGAAAAATCGTGGTATAAAAAGCGGAGAAAATGGAATGGATAAAAAATAGGGGGAATGCTTTAAACGTGGAGGAGTAAGTATAGGACGGAATTCTGTTTTAGCATTAAAAAAAGAAAGAAAAGGAGCCGGTAAAACGAGCGTCTTTCTCGTCCGTCAGTTCATCCATCCTAATTCAACGGGCATCCCGGAAAAATCTGGCCGACTCCTGTCTCCCGTGACGTAAACTTTACAACGTTGTTTCCGCTGCATCGCGTCCACGCGATTAAATCCCTCGGTCGACTGGAAGTCGCTCGAGGGTGGTCACGGTCGCCGTTGTCGTCGCCGCGACGCGCATTCGTAAAATGTGACGACGCTCGAAAAAAAAAAGAAAAAAAAAGATGTGCGAACGCGTTTTATGATCTCGCGGTGGCACCCGTGGGGTCGTGCAGTTGCGCAACTTCCTCTTGTCCTGCGATTTTATTTCACCACCGTGTCACGCCGAAAGTCCTCCGCGTCGCGCGTAAAACTCGCCAAATTACCACCCCAACTCTCCCGGCCGAGCGATTTTCCTCGATCTTCTCGCGGATGTTCACGATCTCCGCCGCCGGTCTATGGATCGATAAGAATCTCCTTGGGAAACTACTACGCGAATTTTATGGTGATTTTTTTTATCGGCATCGGCTTGGCCCGCGTGTTTTATCGGCATTCAAGGTATAGAGGCAGCTTCTGAAATGAGCTGCTTTGCCTTTTTCGTTTATGATCCAATTCGAAAGGCTTTCGCGTAGGAAAATAAAGACAGTAGAGAACAGAGCAAGCTTGCAGCAAAAATCATAAAAAATAATTCGAATTAATAAATTGTGCGAAGTTCGAAAATTTATTGACTTCGAAAACATTTTCAAATTGTTCTCTTCGATAGATCGCGCGTTAAAAACCGAGTATTCATCGTATTAGTAGTAGTGCAACAGTTTGAACGTTTCATGGATGAACGCATGGATAGAAACTGTAACCTGTGCAGCGGATGGAAATGGCAGATCACGAGAAATTTAGAATACTCGGGATCAACGCTTCGGCGTATATCGCCATGTGCGCAGTTAACGTTTATCGTATTTTCAACGTGCAAATCGGAATTTATGAAATTCGACGGCACGATAGAGCTTCCTGCAGTCGGGACTGTATCCTCAAAGATGACCATCGGCGTCGCGTATATCCAATTCGTATCCACTTTGCGTTTGCATATAGAAGTATGCATTACGCATGTTATATGCCCTAAATAAACTTATGTCCCATAGTTTGAGAATACTATTTTGTTTGTTTTCCATCAGAGTTTCAAACTACAATCAAAGTCAAAGCAATAGTAAGCCGTTTGAATGCAGGATTTTAAAGCCATTTACCAGCATCGTTTCTCTTCTACCTCTTCTGATATTGGATATTACTAATTGTAAGTTATTTCCTTACTTATTCTAATACTGCAAGAATTATTGCATTAATTATTTTGGAACCGAAGTTTATGTGTACTAGAGATACTATACTCTGCATTTGAAGATTTAATTTCGTCACCATAATCTACTATAACCCGTAAGATCAAAGATTTTCGCATAATCGAGCAACGGAAGAATCGGGAGGCCGCGAGAGAAATTCTACGAACAATAAGATGATCTCGTAAGACAACTATGTGCGTTCCGGACCGCGTTCGCATATAAGAATAGCTTCGATACGAACCAGACGAACAGATAAGGCGAATAAGGTCATATCCCGTATAGGAAATCGTGCTCAACGTACAGTATCCTCGCTCGCGCGTACATTTTCTCCCTCGGATATCTCTCGGGGAATGTTTTCCTTTTTCCCCCAGTGATTGCATCGACTACGAATGAAACTAAGTTCGCGAACAGCGGCCGAATTAGGATGTCGCGGTTGTATCCAAATAACGTTTGTCCCGGGCCATATTTTCGGAAATTCGTTTCGCGAATACCGAATCAGCGAACTTCCACTTTGGCATAAAATTTGACAACTGGATTCTCTCCAGAAGCCGCGTCGTTACGCAGAAACGTGGTCAAATATACATATACACACGTATTTCTTATTTATTGTTGGAGCTTGGAACAGAAAGATATGACAGAAATTGAATCGGCATCGTAACTAGAATTATACTTTTGGAGTTGGTTGAACATTCTCGGATTATACTGGTTGAGCTCATCTCTCGTATCTTTTCTATTCAAAATTGTTGGCAAATGCCTATGTATAGCAGAACTTAACCAAAATGTAACTTTCATATTTTATTCATAATTTATAATTAAAATCGCACTTGTGACGAATAAAAAGAGAGTAATGGAATATTGGAATATAATTAAACAATTTTTGACAAAAGCTTGTGGGCTTGGCTTCATTTCATACTAGTAAAACAAAAGGAATTTATTTATTTATTTATTTATTTGTTTCACGGGTCCATTGGCCCTTTACAAGTAGAGAGAAATCGCCGCGAGCAGAGAAAAAAAAGAAAGAAAAGGTTTACATATTTAGAAAAGTGCTGAGTGACAAACAAACAAAACGGCTATAAGAAAGATCAAAGTATCCTGCAAAGGATTTCATGAATTAAGCACTAAAAAATGTGCACGAAGCTTTCTTCTTATGACATAACTGAATTAAAAGCACTAGGATTAAAAAAGTGTAATTTTGAGTGAACCGAAAAAAAATTAAAAAACGTAAAACTTGTATTGAACCTAGTTGGATGGAAGAGTATTAAAAAGAGGAAAGAGATTTAACGTAATCGAAATTGGTAGATGGTTGATTACTCGATTGGTCGAAGTTTTATCCATGTTCGTACAATGGANGTTGGAGCTTGGAACAGAAAGATATGACAGAAATTGAATCGGCATCGTAGCTAGAATTATACTTTTGGAGTTGGTTGAACATTCTCGGATTATACTGGCTGAGCTCATCTCTCGTATCTTTTCTATTCAAAATTGTTGGCAAATGCCTATGTATAACAGAACTTAACCAAAATGTAACTTTCATAATTTATAATTAAGATCGCACTTGTGACGAATAAAAAGAGAGTAATGGAATATTTGAATATAATTAAACAATTTTTGACAAAAGCTTGTGGGCTTGGCTTCATTTCATACTAGTAAGACAAAAGGAATTTATTTATTTATTTATTTATTTATTTCACGGGTCCATTGGCTCTTTACAAGTAGAGAGAAATCGCCGCGAGCAGAGAAAAAAAAAGGAAAGGTTTACATATTTAGAAAAGTGCTGAGTGACAAACAAACAAAACGGCTATAAGAAAGATCAAAATATCCTGCAAAGGATTTCATGAATTAAGCACTAAAAAATGTGCACGAAGCTTTCTTCTTATGACATAACTGAATTAAAAGCACTAGGATTGAAAAAGTGTAATTTTGAGTGAACCGAAAAAAAATTAAAAAACGTAAAACTTGCATTGAACCTAGGTGGATGGAAGAGTATTAAAAAGAGGAAAAAGATTTAACGTAATCGAAATTGGTAGATGGTTGATTACTCGATTGGTCGAAGTTTTATCCATGTTCGTACAATGAAAGTTCGAAGGTTGGGGGAAAGTCACGATGAGCTCCGCGTTAATATGAATTATGTGTTTGGGTAGTTGCCAGAATGGTTATTAACGCGAATGGTTGTCGACGGGCGACGAAACTGTTCGACGAACTTGTAATTGCTTTATCATTGTGCAATACAGCCATATGAAAAACAACAATTTTTATCCGCCTCTATGATGGCGCCGTTTCATTTTTGTTCTCTTTTTCGAAACTGGAACATCGACGCATCGCGCTTGGGAAACTGATTAAACCAACACACGGCGCACTGCAACGTACACCCGTATCGTGAATATTTTGGATGAACAAAATGTCAACGTCAAAGTTATACCCCGTATCGAATCATTTCAGCACATACTCCTTTGTCTTTCGAATTATAACAGAACCATTATCTACAATCGCCTTTACCCCAAAAAACTGGGAAAGCGATGAAAAAAGGAAACAGGATGCAGTTTTTGTTTATCTGACTGTGACTATAGCGTAGAAATGGAGAGATAAAATGGACACATGAATTTAAGGATGTACTGGAGGTATATAAAAATGTCCAGAAATTCTTGAAACGTTAACAAAACATAGTTTTTACTATATTAAAGCAATTATCAAAGTTTGGGTTCGATTCACTTCATCGTTTAGAAATTATGGCAATTTGAAGTTTCCACATTTTAACACGTCTTCTTATGGACAATTCATAAAATTCCACTTCAAATCCTATTTAAACCTTGAAAAAACGTTGCCAGGAACTTCAATTTTTTTTCTATATATGTATAGTAAACACTATGTAATTAATTAATACACAAAATTTATTAATGTTCACAGAACAGATTAAAAAAAAACATTATAAACTACTACAAAATGTCATCAGAATATAATTTTATACAAATTTGAGATGTTTATTAGTAATTATAAATATTGCTTTCTGATGTATTTCTGTTTTATTTAAATATTTATTTTTGACTTTTTATTATGTAATTGTCTATATTCAACATAACCAATTTATTTTCTTCAAGTTGAAACCAGAGGGTACAGTCATTCACCAAAAGTCACTTAGAATCTTTCTTAGAATATTCAGGAAACTTGATTAAAAAGCCAGTATGAGAAGCAATTCACTAATTAAACAAAAGCTTTCGGAATTAATCTATATTTTTANGAAAAGTGCTGAGTGACAAACAAACAAAACGGCTATAAGAAAGATCAAAATATCCTGCAAAGGATTTCATGAATTAAGCACTAAAAAATGTGCACGAAGCTTTCTTCTTATGACATAACTGAATTAAAAGCACTAGGATTGAAAAAGTGTAATTTTGAGTGAACCGAAAAAAAATTAAAAAACGTAAAACTTGCATTGAACCTAGGTGGATGGAAGAGTATTAAAAAGAGGAAAAAGATTTAACGTAATCGAAATTGGTAGATGGTTGATTACTCGATTGGTCGAAGTTTTATCCATGTTCGTACAATGAAAGTTCGAAGGTTGGGGGAAAGTCACGATGAGCTCCGCGTTAATATGAATTATGTGTTTGGGTAGTTGCCAGAATGGTTATTAACGCGAATGGTTGTCGACGGGCGACGAAACTGTTCGACGAACTTGTAATTGCTTTATCATTGTGCAATACAGCCATATGAAAAACAACAATTTTTATCCGCCTCTATGATGGCGCCGTTTCATTTTTGTTCTCTTTTTCGAAACTGGAACATCGACGCATCGCGCTTGGGAAACTGATTAAACCAACACACGGCGCACTGCAACGTACACCCGTATCGTGAATATTTTGGATGAACAAAATGTCAACGTCAAAGTTATACCCCGTATCGAATCATTTCAGCACATACTCCTTTGTCTTTCGAATTATAACAGAACCATTATCTACAATCGCCTTTACCCCAAAAAACTGGGAAAGCGATGAAAAAAGGAAACAGGATGCAGTTTTTGTTTATCTGACTGTGACTATAGCGTAGAAATGGAGAAATAAAATGGACACATGAATTTAAGGATGTACTGGAGGTATATAAAAATGTCCAGAAATTCTTGAAACGTTAACAAAACATAGTTTTTACTATATTAAAGCAATTATCAAAGTTTGGGTTCGATTCACTTCATCGTTTANAATGAAATGTACGAAATGATACATCGGTATCAATAGTAAAAACATCGTGGTCGACATTGGTACGGTCGGATAACGTTACGTATTTTGAGTCAAAGCAGCGATTTGTCGAGGCTTCATTGCATTTGTATGTACGTGCTTTTATATCGGGATTTGGTCGGTCAGCGGCATTGTTGTTTTTCATAATAGTGATCACTAATTAATTTCGTATCCGTGTTCCGACGCTACAGAAATTAATATCCGTATAAATTGCACATAGAAAAGTGTTTGAATCACAAGTTACGGTAGGAAGGAAATTAGACTAAATTTCAAGCAGTTATATGGTTACTTTGCGCGTTTGTTGTTCAAATATTCCACATTTTACTCCGTACTTAATTACGATTTACACGCGATGCGATCCGATAATCCGTGAAGCGGGAAAACGAAATGGCGAGGCCGGCCTCGAAATCCGCGTAACATAATTTCCCGCAGTGATTCGTTCAGATTACGTGATTAAAAGCCGCAGTTCCGCGTTTTAATGAAACGCAGGGGAGCAGATATTATACCGACCGGCTTTTAAATAATGGCTTTCGATGTTTCACTGCGGAAAGCGACGGAGCACGTCGCGGTGGGAAATGTGCGACAGACGAGGAGGGCAGGGCGAAAAAAAAAAACAGAACCTACGAGCTTGGGGGTCATGCGACAGAGAGAAAGGAGAGCGGAGTGGAGGAAAAGACAGACCACCCCGTGAGTTAATTTAACTTGTTCCCATCGAGGCACGGTTGGTTCCTCGAGGAGCGAGGGAAAAAAATGACTCCGCTCCGGGGTTAATTTGTAAGCGGTGGTTCGGTTCAAGCCGGAATCGATGCCGTGGCATGAATTCGCGGACGCTTGAAAAGCGGCCGCAGAACCGGAAGCAGTGGTGGGGCCAGGAAGCGGGAGGGGTTTCGGTGTCTGGGGGTCGTTTCGAAATACGGCTCTGGCGGCGGTAAGCGGGGAGGGTTATTACACGTCAGTCACACCTCTCTCAAAATTGCGAAAGTTTTATAAGACACAACGATCGTCTCGTCCCATTGCCGTCCCACGCGACTTATGACCAGGGCCTTTATTATTGCGCCCAATAATCTTGCGTTATATCGCATCGTCAAAAAACCAATTGCGCCCAAGCTCGTTCCGCATTTGTTTCACGCATGTCCCTCGTAAATTATTTCGTCCTCGTTTTGCGATAATAAAGTCTGAACGGAGGTTGCGTCGCGTCGCGTGGACTGACTTCGACTTCGTGATCGTTATTATCTCGATAAACTATAATAAATATGTATATCAGATAAGTTACATACAGCCGAGCAGGGTAACAGAAGTTTTACGCGTGCAAATATGTTGATCGTTATCAAATGATTGAGTACATCACGTAGAAAACTGTAAATAAATTACTGGTGAGTTAATAAACTTGACACTAGTACGGAAGAAACTCGATAAATATTAAACTATGCTGGGATTTAAGATCACTCAGTTGGGAGCCAATGCCGAAGAAAATTGACAACGGTTCCAGAAAGTGGTCGCTTTATCATGCTGCTATTGTTTAAAAAGTATCCATGCATACTCAACAAGCAGCCGTGGACAGAAATGGGAAAATGTATGTCGGATATCGCAAGCACATGCCGGAGTGGTTTATTGTCTGTTGATACGAACTTGGTGCATATAAAAAAAAAAAGAGGGAGAGCCAGCAAGCATTCGAAGATGAAAGAGAATCGGTAAAATCGAAGCTAGCTCGGAAGAAATACTTCTACAATTGCAGGGAATGCTAGAAAATGGTGTTGAGCTTCGAAGTAAAACCATAATTAGATTTAATAATGTATTTTAGCATATTAACTCCTTTTGAATATAAGTATTATTTGTAAGGGACTTAGAAGGATCGTCGATAGGATTGATAAATGGAATCGGTGCATTCGACTCGTGTCACTGCGTCCGCACGATTTGTGACGAAACGAAAACACGTTTCGCCGTTCGAAATGCAATGAAAACACGTGGATACGCGTATCAGCTGCGGTCCTCGTCGCCGTTAAATTAACAAACGCGCGCTGTCGTCGCGCGTCTCGTTGAATTCCAATTATTCCGTTGGCCGGTTGCCGTGCGATTCACAGAAATTATTAGGTCGCAAATGTTACGATTGTATCAACTCTCGTAACGTCCATCCCTTCCGTTTTCCAATTGGACGGCGCGCTATAATCGCGCGGCTGGCTCTAATGAAAGTTTGAAAATAGGAACGGGCATAATCGAGGGCCGGGCGTGGTTGTATCGTCCTCGAGGAGGACGTTTTGACGGATGAAAGAAAAGGGGGTGCGGAAGGATGGGGAGGAGCGAGTAACGGCAAGTTTCGTAGCAAGAGCCGTGGCCGGATGAGAATTATTCAAGGATTTCCCAGATAATGCAATAACGTAGCAGCGCGCACCGCCGTGAGAAATTAGCGGCATGAATTATGAATGAGACCGACTTCGCCGGCCGTTTATCTTCTTTAATGTTTCTTGGCGTCTTTCGTTGGATGAGACTACGAACGGTGTGTCGCGGTCTCCGATGATTTCTTGCTCACCGCTTTGTTCCGTGTTTTCGTCGGTTAGATCAAAAGGGAGATGATATGTATTGACACTAATTTCACCGACCGGTATCTTAACGACGATCCATTGAGGAAATTCTACTCCGCCCGGATGAAAGCTCAGACTGAAATAGAAAAAAGGAAGTGACACTCGATTCTTATATACTTCCGTCCACTGTCTTGCCGGTCTATTCATGTTTGCCAAAAATACGGCAGATCAATACCCTTCCGCTCCGTTGGCATCTATTTTCTTTAGCCAAATGTTCTGCACAAAAGCACCGATTGCATACTCCCTACAATTCTGTCCACTACGAAATAACTCTCTCAAACTTTACTATCTACACTGAGGAAACGGTGGTCTGACGATTAGCAAAAATTGAAATATAGTACCAAAAAAATACTTTCTTTGAGTAATAAATACGTTCCTTCTCTATTTATTACAGATCTATATAGTAATTTCTACATAGTGATAATAATTACTATCCACAGTTACTAATTTTTACTATCCCTGGTTAATAATTTCTAATATTCAGTTTCTACATTTTTCTTACATTACTTTACCTTATATTTATTTACGGGTCCATTGGCCCTTTACAAGTACTGGTAATATAAAGAGCAGAAAAAAAAAATAAAATGAAATGAAATGAAATGAAATGACGGCTATGAGAAAGATAAATAGAAGTATCCTGAGATAAGGTTTTCATATATTATGCGCTAAAAAATAAGCACGAAGCTTTCTTCTTATGACATAGCTGGAATCATTAAAAATGTCAAATAAGTGATACAGTAATTACTACACGCGATTTATATTATCTCATATATGGAGTAAGGATTTTATTATACATATAATTCGGTAATTTGTTCGGTAATTAATAAATACGTTCCTTCTCTATTTATTACAAATCTATATAGTAATTTCTACATAGTAATAATAATTACTATCCACAGTTACTAATTTTTACTATCCCTGGTTAGTAATTTCTAATATTCAGTTTCTATATTTTTCTCATATCACTTTACCTTATCTTACTACACGCGATTTATGTTATAGATTAAAGATTTTATTATATAATTCGGTAATTTGTTCGGTAATTAATAAATACGTTCCTTCTGTATTTNTTACTATCCCTGGTTAGTAATTTCTAATATTCAGTTTCTACATTTTTCTCATATTACTTTACGTTATATTACTACACGCGATTTATATTATTTCATATATAGATTAAAGATTTTATTATATAATTCGGTAATTTCCTTTGAGTTCAATAAGTAAAAATTATACTAAGCATACAGACGAATTTTCCCATAAAGTTTAGCAATCATTAATTAAATCTAACATTTTTCAAGATCACTATTCAAATAGAGTAATTTTGAATTAAATATACAATAAATATTGCTAGAATTTTATGGCTTCGTTTTCCTCAATGTACAAAGAACTGAACAGTGGAGCAGTTACAGTTTTTATAACTGGAGAGTAAATAGTTTAAGTCGACTTCCCTCGTGTGTCGTCGCCTCCATTAGTTAATTACCAGCCTGTTAAACAGCGCAGTTCCACAATTTTATCATTTTTTTCCCGTGGTACCGGATACGTTCTTATACGGATGGCGGGAGCTAGGTTGTTAATTTCGTCAGCGCCGTACTGGTTGACCGCTATTTTATATGAAACGTTCTCCATTGCCCGGTGGCAACCACCTTTGAAATCGAACACCCGTTAAATGCAATTAGACAATTAGCCGGGAGCACGATGGAACAGCGGCGAGTGCTTCGTCGACGCTTTTCACCCTTCTGTTCGTCGAGAGCGGCACTAGAACGTCGACCGGCTGACGGGAAACCGCGTCGTCCCGACGATGAGATAGGAATGTTCATTGTCACGGCACGCACGCCACCCTCCGTCCACTTTCTTCGCCGCCCTATCCTCTTGTTGCAATTTCTTTGTGACCGACCGATTTCTTCTTCACTTGTCCTAGTGATGCACCATCCATCAGAATGAAAACTCTTTCAGCCAACGCCTCTTTCGATNGTACAAAGAACTGAACAGTGGAGCAGTTACAGTTTTTATAACTGGAGAGCAAATAGTTTAAGTCGACTTCCCTCGGGTGTCGTCGCCTCCATTAGTTAATTACCAGCCTGTTAAAAAGCGCAGTTCCACAATTTTATCATTTTTTTCCCGTGGTACCGGATACGTTCTTATACGGATGGCAGGAGCTAGGTTGTTAATTTCGTCAGCGCCGTACTGGTTGACCGCTATTTATTTTTTTTTTGCCACGGATGTTTAATTCTGAATTCGATCGGAAATATTGTGACAAGACGCGTCCTATTATTTTATACTTACTTATTCAAAAATCTATGTCTAATCTTAATTAGAATACAAGGAAATTAGTTTTATAATTTTTATTGAACTTCATTTATATCGTATATTAGTTAAGGATCGTGGATCATAATAATCAGATAAATCTTTATTTAGTAATGTCCGCCGGGTAATGCTGTTCATTCTGCCTACATTTGAAGCATTCACTTATGCGGAGGAGCACGCCGTTGTCGTTTTTTCCAATTCAGCTCCATTAATCGCGGTTATTCGCTTGCGTAATCGTTCGATGAAACGGATTTAAATGCACGTCTGTTGAATCCTTACGTAATAATACTGATAAAAAAAAAGAGAATCTAGCAGTAAGCCGGGAGGCGTTCAATAGATATCTCTCAGGCTTTTATTTCGAGCATTGATTTCATTCCGCTTGAATGCCTTCGGGCTTAAGACCGACACTGACGGATGCCGATGGAGGCACGATGTTTGTTAAGGAACAACGGCGAACAATTCACAATGACGAGTTAACGATAATTTATTAGTTCAACTAATTACGCGGTCGCGATATTTCGCGATGATCAAGGGGATTACATTGGAAACGCTTCGAAGTCGTTCAAAGGGAATTCAATTAAGAGAGAGAGAGCGAGGGACCGGAGTAAATAGTCAGTCTCCTTCTCTTTATTGGTTATTTACTCTTTAATGAAATTCTTGTGTTATATTACGTAATATGACGTAAGTTCTTCACAAACAGTTTACGAATGTGTACCTAGTCGAGATGACACGATATCGCTCGCTTTCGTCATCGAAATTTCTGTTCTATTACATCTAAAGGTAGGTTTTCACCGAAACGTCAGACGTGCGCATTTGGACGTAAGCGTCAAGCGTCTAACGTCAGTGTTGACATTCATCTCTCGTTTTCGTGCGATTAACGACGATTTGACTAATTGAATCCGTGTTTCTCGTGTGATATCACAATATAAAAAACGTTTGTATAAAATATAAGTATGA
>SMSR01009907.1:10260-23374 GCA_019453355.1 Ceratina japonica
TTGAAATAACCTTTGAAATCGATCTCAAGATCAATTTTATTTTCTCCCTTGAAACACTAAATCTTTTGTCGAAACCATTTTTCGCTATCTCCTTTAGTATCCGAGAAAATTGACCGTTCTGTTTCAAATGACCCACCCTGTGTTTTTGAAATTGCAATCCGGAATGTATTTTGTCCATTTGACGTTATCAAACGTTACATTTCGCAGTAGATGTAATTACAAAGCTGTTGGCAAAGGTTTTCAGAAAAATAATTCGTGCCAAGGCAATTCCAGATTTAATTAATGTTAACATTTCGTGGTCAGAGGTCTGAAAAGGTAGAAATCAGGTGGCACCGCAGGCCCTCAAGGGAGTTGCTCCCTTAGCAGCACCCTTCTCGCGTGGTACGTGACTCCGCGGCGGCGTGTCTCGCGAGTCTCCTCTCGTTCCGACGGCAGAAAGAGAGACCCTACATGGCCGCGGACACGCGAGCACGCCTATATTTCGCCTAATGAGCCGGAAAGATTGCCCGTCTAGTGGCCACTCACTTATTACGTGCACGAATATCCAGCAACGTTCCATTTCCTCTTCCGCAATTAGCAATTCATAGTTCCCCGTTTTTCCACCAATCCCAACAGAGTCCCTCAATAATGATCGCAGTCATTAAATCTCACCGTTCGGTAAAATCGGTTCGTACAACGCGTTAAGGTAGTTGTTTCCTAAATCGAAATTATTGAAAATTGATTGAAATTTTGTAGAAAATTAATATAGGTATCAACGAACATGTATGCAAAATCCTGGATCAATTGACCATCTCGTTTTTGTGATATTGTCAATCAAATTTCGCAATTTTTACTATACTTTGACGTTGTACTAATGGTGACGGCACGTGAAAAATATCTTTCTTCGGTTATAGTAATAAAGTAAGTATTGACAAATACTTGAAAATCAAGACAAAATTAGTGTAAACTATAATAAAACTTGTCAATGTCATTTTCCATAAGACTACGTGTTCATAGTGAAAACGTAAAATTGTTAATAACTTTCTTCTGGGTTAGCCTAGCATTCCAAAAATTTGTGTAAATCAATTTTGTAGAAAATTAATATAGGTATCAACGAACATGTACGCAAAATCCTAGATCAATTGACCATCTCGTTTTTGTGATATTGTCAATCAAATTTCGCAATTTTTACTATACTTTGACGTTGTACTAATGGTGACGGCACGTGAAAAATATCTTTCTTCGGTTATAGTAATAAAGTAAGTATTGACAAATACTTGAAAATCAAGAGAAAATTAGTGTAAACTATAATAAAACTTGTCAATGTCATTTTCCATAAGACTACGTGTTCATAGTGAAAACGTAAAATTGTTAATAACTTTCTTCTGGGTTAGCCTAGCATTCCAAAAATTTGTGTACATCAGTCTGAGATGGAAATATATTACTATACAAAATTTCAGAATTTTCTGAACACTACTTTAAGACCGATAGTACTCCCTTAACTACTTGAATCATACGAGAGTATAATTCTTGTTGAAAGTACTTCTTTTTTCATTGTATAACATAATATAATAACTAAAATTCATCTTTCTTAATGTATGTGTTTTAATACATAAAAAATCTTGTATTTTTAGTTTTAATCTTTGTTTTGAGTTACATTGGGCGACAACTGCCTTAAGTAATCAATTCTAGAATCAGATTTTTCGTGGAAAAGGAAAATCGGTTTACCACGACTCGAGTTCCCGCCACCGGTATGATTTATAAAATAATTCCTCGCCGTTGTCTCTGGAAAAAATCGAGTTAAGCGCACGTGTAACTCGCGGGACGGCCATTGTAGTCTGGATCAAAACGGTAACCGGCGGCGAACAAAGAGCCTCGCTGCAAGGAGCATTTTCCTCGCTGAGCATCGCCTATTCTCCCCGTTTGCTCTCTGGTTCGATTGTAAATCAGATTAAGCGTTATTCCGCGCGGCAATTTTCCCTGGCACGCGCCGGGCCCCCGCGCGCTTTTTGCCAGCAACTCGCGCGCGCCGGGCTTTAATCGTAACAGGCCTGAGCCACGGCTGCGTCGCTGCATTAACAGGATCCGGCCCAGATGCGCTTAATTGATCGTTAGTACCGGTAATTACTTCGTATTAACTTCCAGCTCCTCGTTCGAGAGTACGCCCCGTGCAGCTCCGCTCCTGTCTACGTGTAGAAACGCGTCAAAAAGTGTTCGTAAACGTTTCGGGGATCGACGTCGTCTAATTAACTGCCTAATAAATTAAACCGATCGCGAGCATGAAAACGCGAAAACATTTTCAGCGGAGATTCTAGAAACGGGAGCGGTCTGTTTTTAATTAAACTGCGAAACGGACGGTGAATATCATACGATATATTGCGAGGGACGATTAGATTCGAGGAGCGCGCAGCGGCCAGTATTGAGAGCGCTGCGGTCGAGGGGCCAGGCGATGACACCGATATCCGAACGTAGCGTCGGTGGTATCGCGACGTCCGCTCGAGAGCTGATCCCGCGGCGAAACGGTTATTGAAATCTTTAATATATACGCGGCAGTTGCGTCGTGGAAATGAGTCCTGGACGTATTCCGTCGCGCGGAAAATACTGCGAAGCCCACGGTTTCCTCTCGACACTTTTGCGAACGCCGCGCGCGCGGCGAACTCGATTTGAATAATTGAGAATTGATTAATTCCGTAATAAGTAGGATCGAGTCCTATTAAAACGGCGCTCGATCCGCGGATTAAATTCTAAACGGCTTTGGAGAATATTCGAATTCGATTTCCATCGGTGAAATATCAAACTGCATATTCGACGAGCCTTATATGGCCGCCGCCGCCGCGGTGGGGGTACATTGTGCCCGTAGATGGGTGTTTGCCGATTGAAAATTCTCTTGGTAGAAGCGGCATTCACCGGAGTTAAATCAATCTCTATGGACAAATAGTGGCCGTCAAACAAAGAGTCTGCATTCTGAACAATCTATACCATTGCGGTTGCGTGCACCGCCGCCGCCGCCGCCGCCGCGTATCGATCGCCGGTTCTCGGCCAAAAGACGTCTACAATTAGCGATACATCTTGCGCGGCTGCACGCGAGCCCCCAGAATCAATTTCGATGAGCCGCACGTTTCAATTTAATTAAGTTCTTGCGCCCGGACGTTCGATTCGATCCTGGCGAGGAGGAAGGGCCCAGATCGGACGCGTCTCCCGGAAACAAAGCCAACCCTGAATACCGCGACGTCTTCGGATTCCCGGTACCGGTAAACAACGCGAGTTTCCAGCGGGCCCTCCGTTCCGGGAATTGTCGGTCTAGCGTGACGAAAAGAGTTTAGGTTAAACGGTCGGACGTCCTGGTACGGGAGACTCGCGGTTATTGATCAAACAGAGCCAAAGGGAACGACATCGGTTCGTGACAAACGAGATCCATTGATCGTATTATGAAAAATAATGTTTAGTCACGGTTCATGGAACTATAATAGTCACTTATACCCGATTTTGGGGGACTAAAGTGGCCATTTTCTTAAGCATATACTTCATTCCCTTATATACAGGAGATAAAGTACTTCATTGCGGGAATAATCAACAACTTCTCTCTCGTGTTGCATAATGTACTATTTGTAAAAGCTCTTGTCCAAGATAAACCCCCCACCAGCGTGCATTTCACCGCCGATCGAGTAAATAATTGCAAGAATAACAACCGCCCGTAGTGCGTGGGAGTAGCGTCTTTGAGCGGGAATAAAAAGGAACGGTTTTGTCGGAGTGGCAGGGCGACACGTAGCGACGTTGTTCTCGTATGCCGGTCGCGTAAAATAAATAAAGGGAGTTCCGCGAGGGCCGTACACGGGGAATGATAAGAACGACGAAAAGTGAATCGGCGACAGAAGACCTTTTGCATAAAGCGGGTCGCCACTTTGCATATCTCCCTATCGCGGCGTGTTTGCGTCCTGATTTTAGGCAAGAGATTTACAGAACAACGCTTCGTCCGCGCTCTTTTTATTTTCTACCCTCGACCCTTCCACTCCTCCCTCCCTCTCTCTCTCTCTTTTTTTTTTGTTCCCTCCTTTATCCTTGCCTCGGCTCCCGTGGCCCGGCGGCGGCCTTATTTCTTATTCTTTACAACCCGAACGGGTCTACCCGGCGCGCAGGTATCAGACTGTAAAACGGTCCGGCCGTTCGTCGTTTCATTTTCTTTATGGCGCACGTATTGCAGTATTGTAATATTCGCGGAAACGGGCGGGGATCTCGGGCAACGCCGTGGCGAGCCCGCGGTCGGACCCGCTAGTACCTACGCTCGTTTCCATTTTCACTTTTGTCGCGAGTAATTCATTATTAGATACGACGACTGTACGCGTTGTTCAGTAAAAAAAGAAAAATGGAGGAAAAACAAGCGACGGCACGTCGAGAGTAAGCCGCGTTTTATTCCACGTGGATTTTTAATTACGGACCGTCGGCATCAATGAACGTACCGGAATCGCCTGGTCCGGCGGAGAACGTTCCCGGAGGTTCAAGGAGGAGGAGGAGGTGAGCGAGCTTTCGACCGCGGTATTAAGACGCCGGCTTATTCATTCTCAGACGTTCGCGGAGCTAATTTTACGCTCGGTACAATATCTCGGATTTAATTAGCCACTCGAATGAGGGAGCGGAAACAAGATGCTCCGCTTCTGGCTGGCTGCTGCAGCTGATGTACGCGTAATTGCTATCTCGCAAATCTTGCGCCACCGAAACAACTGCGAACGCCGGCAAAAATTCGCTGGAAATCTCCGGGCGCGCGCGCGAACGCGCGGACTGAAAATTTTTCCACCGGATCCGCCGCCGCACTGTTATACGATTTCCCCTCAAAATTGTCCCTCGACGTTCGCGGGATTTAATCTTCGGGTTTAACAAGTTCAGATTCAATTGCACCGCGCTCTGCTTTTACTCCAATGTACGTAGTACTGCGGTAATTAATTTCGAAATTCATAAAGGCGATTGTAAGTTTTTTAAGAAATCCTTGTTACAACGATTCGTCCCCCTTAATTGTCCTTCACCGTTTACACGATTTAATCTTCGTTTTAATTAATGCACCGGTAGAATAATTGGCTTTGAAATACGTGAACGTGCTTTTGCCGTCGACAAAGACAGCTTGTAACTGTTTCTCCGGCTCGCGAAAAAGAGGAATTGTCTTTATCGGAGGCGTCCGCAAGGAGGTGGGAGTCGTCGGTCGGCGAGCTCGAAAGCGGCCAGTCTGGCGTGGCAAACGCATTATTACCATTCCGTGTATCGGTTGACACGGATAAATAATATCGCGAAGCTCCGGCCGGACCGCGTAATTTATTCTTTTGTGCAGGCGATCGAGCACAATGCGACGAAACGTTCGCATCCTGATCGGGCAGCGTTTGTTCGCGGTCGACGACCAAAGGGAACGCGCGACCGCGAGAGGAGGAGAGAAAAAATAAAAAAAGAATAACAGGTCAACGACACAGGAACCGGAAGCTTGTCCCCAAGCTAGCACTATTGTTTGCATCGTGTCGCGTTCATTAATCCCGTGCCGGATTCTTGATATTAATTGCGCGCGATAGAAAGAAACGGATCGATCAGAATTTATGGCAGCGCTCTGATTGTTAGGATAATAAAATGGAAACTGTTTCTAGAGGAAGTCAACTAATATTTGTGTAGCTTTGTTACAGAGAAATTCTCGGTGAAAATTAATAAGTATACGAGAGAGTAGGACCGTTTTAGGAGCTTTAACACTAGAACGACGAAACCAGTCATTTTGACTGGTTTTAAATGGAGAAATGCATGTATAAAAAAAAGACAGTCGTTCTAGTGTTAAAGGTGGGGGATCATAGTAAACGTCTCAGGCCTTTTGGATACGGCCTCAGTATTAGGGATGTTCGATTCTTGAAGAAATCGATTCTTTAAAGAGAATCGAACATCCTTACTCAGTGTACACAAGATAACAAGGATAAATAAGAGTTACTATTGGCAATGAATAGGATTGCATTGGGAAGTGATAAACGGGAGGGGGAAGCGCAGAACGATAAAAAACTGAACTGTGCCCAGTCCTAATCTCTCGGGACGGAGCGTATAGTTCAGATTGTCCTTGTTATTTGGAGGACGTTGTTCGGACGACGGGTTTAGACCACCGAAAGGGATCCACTACCTATTTGGTAAACACGATTCGTAGCCGAGTGAAACGCGAATCCAAACAACGATTCTACCTATGCGCGAGGAATTTTGAGCATCGCATCGACCGACGGCCCGTGAAATTTCAATTTAATTCGATCGTAAAAATGTCTGATACTAAGCAGACGTTCACTTCCAACTTCCAACCTCAGGA
The DNA here is from genome assembly GCA_019453355.1 of Ceratina japonica. Taxonomy (NCBI): domain Eukaryota; kingdom Metazoa; phylum Arthropoda; class Insecta; order Hymenoptera; family Apidae; genus Ceratina; species Ceratina japonica. Next base: position 16,550 of record SMSR01009907.1, read on the forward strand.
GAAGTAGAAACGATATAAGGAATTAATACACTGAGAAAACGGTGGTCTGACGATTATCAAAAATTAATATAGAAATTAAAAGAAATATAGTACCAAAAAAATACTTTTATTGAATTCAATAAATTTAACTCTCAACGATTTCACAAGCTGTTATTCGCCGGTTTGCATCAATTACACCTTTTATCTTCATCAGCTTTAAGGATGTTCTGGAGGTGCAAACGGAGAGAAAATTCAAAATTTGTCAATATATTAGCAATGAAGGCCATTTGTGATGTATATTTTGTATTAAAGATATAAATTAATTCCGTATGCTTGAAGATGGGAGAAGATCATACATAACAGTAGCGAATACATAATAAATTACTATAATTCTGTTATTCAATGACCAAAATAAATGTCTGTTAAAAAAAAACAGAAGTTACTTACGATTCGACTTAATAAAACACTGCAGTAATCAATGACATCGAGCAGTGGTACAACTTCTACCTGATCGGACGCAGGCACTATCGATTAACAGCTGACATAACAGCGGTATCGGTAACAATGACGGTGCGTGATAGATACGCCTCTGTAAACCGAGCGAGTCTCGGCGTATGCAGATCTCTTGCTAATTTGGGTAACTCGGCCATAAAATTTGCAGTAATCTCGCGGCGGCGTTATTCCGACACTCGGCTATCCGTTACCGCTTAATACTTTTATTGATAACGTCCGGGACGTGATCCGCGCCGAGCGAAGGATCACGTTTTTTAAACGGTCGCGCGAAATATCCGGCTCGCCGAAAGCGTCGGGGAATAAGCAAGCCCGATCACTTGACCGCCGCTGCCTCGGCTCGGCTCGTCGCTAGTTAATTCGGTTCCCGTTAATTGAACGCAGTTATTCAGAGTTTTCACAGAGGGTTTTCCTGAGGACGCCCGTTTCATTCGACGGGAAAACTCTGCGAACGTGAATGATACTTTCGAAAAATATGCGTCGGCTTTTTTTTCCTGAAGAGGAAAACCCACCGGAGGATCGATTTTTGACCGGGATTTTGAACGGCCGCGGGAATATCGACCGTTTCCGTCGAGTAATTTTGTCTGCCCGTGAATGCGGCTATTCTTCCCGCTCGCGATTCACTCCTTTGTTACCCTTTTAATTACTAACCATGTGGATTGTTGATAAATTACGAAGATTCGCTCGGACGCGAACAATCGAATGTTTGTTCGAGAACCTTGAATTTGTTCTCTTCAACTATGAAGATTCGAATGCCCGTCCCGCTGACCCTCGACCTGAAAAATGGCCCTCGGCTAAGCTCGTCCGTCAGGAACTTAACGATTTATTCCAACAATTTCTACATCCATCGCGCATTAGTCACGGCGGGCACTGCGTCATCATCGACGCATAACTCACCATCATCGCTAGCGAGCGGGGAAGAAATTTCTGCCCGGCTCCGCTCCGAGTACGGGTCATCCAATCTAAACGTCAACCGCGAAAAAATATTACGGCAATTTCCAGAACGCTGCGAGGAAACCCGGGGCTGGAAGAATTTCTATTCAGCGGCGCGCGTAAGATCCGCGGGCGCAGTCCGACAGCCGCGCCGCGCGCACGGTATGACGTGGCGTGATGCGGCCGCGGCTGACCACGCCGTAATTTATATTCAACCGGAAACGTCGGTCATTTGGTACGGACCTCTGTTTCCCGCTGCTAATATCGCGGCCAAATATCAGCGCGAATTTACATGCCCGGCATTTAAATCACTCGCGTCAATACGCATTACCCTCCCGACGAAATGCGCGACGCGCCGACCGTCGCCTGCTTTTTAAAACACTCATCGAATTTATATACGACAAATTAGAACTTCAGAAAGAAAATCCTAATTTATAATTAGACTCGCGTTAATAATTTTTTAAGGTAGTTGTTTCCTAAATCGAAAGTATTGAAAATTGCTTGAAATTTTGTACAAAATTAATATAGGTATCGACGAACGTGTATGAAAAATCCTGGATCGATTGACTATCTCGTTTTCTCCTCAGTTTTAACTACTTGAATCATACGAGAGTATAATTCTTGTCGAAAATACATATTTTTCCATTGTATAATATAATATAATAACTAAAATTCATCTTTCTTAACGTATGGTTTTTTAATACATAAAAAAACTTGTATTTTTAGTTTTAAGCTTTGTTTGGACTTATATTTGGAATCAACTACCTTAAGCTTGAATAAGAATTTTAGGGCGTGTCTGACGGTAATTGTTTGTTAGGGACTTGGGGGATATTCCCGGGGGAGGGAAAGGGGCGAGTTCAATTTCGGATCGAGCGTTCAGCATCCGCGTAATATTATTAATATTACTATCAGCTCGTAGCCGGCTAATTTAAATTATTCCAAGGCTCAGCCTTTGTGTTCTCCGGGCGCAATCCGCACCGCGCTGGAATCCCCGGTCGACCCGTGAAACATAATTATATTGACTTTATACCATTGTACGAGCGCCGCGTCTCTGTGCACGCGTGCATCCAGATAGCACACGCATAACGGATATCCGCTCGAGTATACATCACAAGCTGCTTGACGAGCTACCCGAACCGGACAAGCTCTGAATAAAGAGCATATTGCTCGTCTACGAGAGAACCGCAGACCCACGTTCTCCATCATTTTTCCAGTCAACGGTATTTTACAAATAATTTACTATAATTTGTTTATACAAGTAAAATTAATTATTCAGTCATCAGACTGCGGATGTTCGTAAATTTGTGCGAATCTTAAATAATTTAGATATACCAATTAATATTCAAGTATGGAAAATTATAATAGGAATAATATTACTGCAAGAAACGCGAAATTTCAAAAGGAAGATGAATGTTTTTCTAAATATCGTTTGTAAAAATAGGGATCTTTTCTACCATAATTTAGTGTGGCAAACGAATAGTACGGTTGTACTACTGTTAGGACGACAAATCGTTGACTCTTACTACTGTAGAAAGTAATAATAGAAATAGAGAAATAATATTATTGCAAGGAATGCGAAATTTCCAAAGGAACAGGAACATTTTTTTTTAAATATTGTTTGTAAGGATAGGGATTTTCATTTTCTAACATAATCTAGCGTGGCAAACGAGTGGTAGATTTTTACTTTTAGGACGACAAAGCATTGACTCTTACTACTATGGGAAATTATAATAGAGACAGAGACATAATATTACTGCAAGAAATGAGAACTTTTCAAAGGAAAATGAATATTTTTTTTAATATTATTTTCATTTTCTAGCATAATCCAACTTGGCAAACGAATGGTACGGTTGTACTACTTTTAGGATGACAAAGCATTGACTCTTACTATGATACTATGGAAAATTATAACAGAAATAGAGAAATAATATGTGTGTGTGACTGCAAGAGAAATTCAACATTCCCAATTAAAGAGGAACACTTTTTAAAATATTTGTAAAAATTTGCATTTCCTAGCATAATCTAGAATGGCAAACGAAATAGTATGGTTATACTACTTTTAGGAGGACAAAGCACTGACTCTTACTACTGTGGAAAGTAATAATAGAAATAGAGAAATAACATAACTGCAAGGAATTCAAAATTTCCAAAGGCAGAGGAACATTTTCAAAAATATTTGTAAAAATTTGCATTATCTAGCATAATCTAGTGTTGCAAACGAAATAGTATGGTTATACTACTTTTAGGAGGACAAAGCATTGACTTTTACTACTGTGAAAATTATAACAGAAATAAAGAAATAACATATAACTGCAAGGAATTCAAAATTTCCAAATAAAGAGGAACATTTTTAAAAATATTTGTAAAAATTTGCATTTTCCAGCATAATCTAGTGTGGCAAACGGAATAGTACGATTGTACTACTTTTAGGACGACAAAGCATTGACTCTTACTACTATGGAAAATTATAACAGAAATAAAGAAATAACACACACAACTGCAAGGAATTCAAATTTCCAAATGAAGAGGAACATTCTTTTAAATATTTGTAAAAATTCGCATTTCCTAACATAATGTAGCGTGGCAAATGAATGATACTTTTCAGGACGATAAAGCATTGACTTTTACTACTTGTGAGCTAGCAAGGGCCGCCTGTAGTCGATACAGTCTCTCCAGATCGCTTGAACGCGAACGAGGGTACTCAGAGGAGTAAAGATAACGCGTTACAATAGTAACCAGTTAATAATGACTCGGCGTCATAAAGCCTATCGCCCTTACCAGCTAACTGGTACGCAACGCAGTCCCTGGAACAGGTGTTCGCGCTCCGGCGCGCGGTATATGTATGTAACTGGATTCCGACGAGAGCTTTCGCGAAATGTTGGATCGTGTACCGTGAATTTTATTGTTCCGCGAACGTCCTTTTCATCCAGGATGGATTAACGCTGTCGCGAAATGAAAATTGCCGACGAGCAACGCTCGCGCCCGCGCGTCGTCTGCCTCGAATTTATTCAAACGCGACTCGTTAACAGGGAATTTCGTTTGACCGATACGATTAATACGTTTTCGTTTATTTAAATTCGTTCATCGCCGGCGCGGCGTATCGTTCGTTTGCGCGCGGCATCGGCAGCCCCTTTCGCCTGGCTCGTTCCATTCCTCTCCCCGAATATTTATCATCTCTTCCACGGCCAGATTCTATTACGGTCTACGCAGCGTTCAGCAATTTCGCGGCTTCCCGCGGAAGTCGAGCAGCCCGCACCGTTTGATTAAAAAACAGACCGCGGCCGCGGCTCGAAAGAGTTAGGCACGGAACGAAATTGCTCTCTCCGCACGTACACCGAGAGGAATCTCGTATACACGCCCGGCTGAAATACCATCGACCGGCCAAAATAGCCTATCTATATTTATTACCAGGCTGGATAAAGGTCTACGCAGGATCCGTAAACACTTAATAGTCGAGCAAATTGCCGGTTTAACGTTGGGAACGGCCGTTCGCCGCCGCTAATCCGCGGTCTATTATTTTCTAATCGATACCGTTCCTACGTTGGCGAAAGAATCGGGCGGGGGATCAGCCCCGATCACCGTCTTGACGGCGATATTCGAAGCGACCGGCCCATCCGATGCGGAAAGAAGCCTCCCCTTTTCAGCTCGTTTAATCTTGCGTAGAAAAACGTAGCTCGTCTATCGCGCTCGTGCGCCGCCGGGGAGTATCGATAGGACGACGACGGCGGCGTAGAGCGCGCGGAACGTTACGACCAGTTGCCCCAATTTATCCCACTTTTTTGCGCCGAGAGCTTTTCAGCCTTCTTCTCTCTCCTTTCTCCCGCGGCCACGCTCCTCTCTCTCTCTCACTCTGTCTCTCTCTCTCTCCCGGTTCCCGATGTTCCGTGGCCGTTGCCTTTTTGCAGCCGCCCGCCGCTTTTAAGTGCACGTACAGTTTAGTGCACTCTGACCGCGCCAAGCAACACCGATGCAGGAGACATTTTTATTGCCCCGCGGCTTAGCGAGTCTGTTGCCGATAAATGTTTCGCCTCGTCGTGACTAATGTCCGCCGCGGTGCGGTGCGGTGCGCGGCTGTGCCGAGAGCCGAGATTAATAAAAAATTCACGGCCGATTCGTCCCGGCGACGAACGATCCATTAACGGGTCCATTATCGGCCGGGATCGGGATTCGATTTTACACTCGGCCGATCGAAAGTATCGGACGCGCAACTTTCCTTTACCTGTTGCCCAGAACTGACGTTAAGGCGACTCGAATGCTTCCAGGAAGCCAGAGAGCTTTTACGGGATTCTTCAAACTCTATCAATGTGCTTTTTCGCATTGTTTTAAGGTAGTTGTTTCCTAAATCGAAAGTATTGAAAATTGCTTGAAATTTTGTACAAAATTAATATAGGTATCAACGAACGTGTATGCAAAATCCTGGATCAATTGGCCGTCTCGTTTTTCTGATAATGTCAATCAAAATTCGCAATTTTTACTATACTTTGACGTTGTACATTGAAAAAACGGTGGTTTGACGATTAGCAAGAATTGAAATGTAGTACCAAAAAAATACTTTGTTTTGATAATAAATACGTTCCTTTTGTATTTATTACAAATCTATATAGTAATTTTTACTCAGTAATAATAATTAAATCCACAGTTACTAATTTTTACTATCCCTTGTCAGTGATTTCTAATATTCAGTTTCTACATTTTCTTTAGACGCTTTACAACTACCTCAAAGCTAGGACGGTTTGCATTTAGTTTATATTAATTATCCCCCGTTTCGTACTGACAGAAATTCTCGGGAACGACGAGGAACTAAATATAATGAACGGTCCACCCCAGAGGATCGTTTCAGTCCGCCCCAAAGCAGTGAAAATAACAGAGGAACGTTTATTTTTCATGTATAAAGCGCGGGACTTGTCACGGTGTACAGGCTCGGCTGTTCTCCGATCGGAAGGAGGGTGAGCTGTCTTTTGAGGGCGGAAAACCGGCGACTTTGATTTTGTCGCGTCGAATAAAAAACCGGGACTTTGTAGCCTGTCACCGGTAATCAATGGGGGGACGGTCTTTGCAAGTTTAACGAGAGACACGGCTGCGTGTCGTGTATTTTTTTCGCCCCCCCTCTGTCTCTCTCTCTCTCTCCACCTGTTTTGCCTTTTTTGCAAACGGTCCTCCTCGTTCCGCGTGCCGCCGCTGCGTAAGTCCCGAATCACGTCCGCTCGTTCCTACGAACACCCCCCGGCCCCCCCGCGTTCTCCCCCTCGTCGGAGTTCGCCGTGTTCGTTTGATTAGTCGCACGCCCGACCTCCGTCTATCGAGTATTTGCATGCCGCGCTCTGTTTTTGCTAAATTCCCTTGCAGCTTCGACCTTTCCCTACACGCGCTCGTTAATGATGTCTGACCCGGCCGCCGCCGGTA
>SMSR01009907.1:28386-39414 GCA_019453355.1 Ceratina japonica
AGAGAGAGAGAGAGGTCGACGGTTTCCCGGGTTCGATTAACCATCGACGGTCCGCCGGGCCCGACGAATTCGCCGCCGTGATTCAGCCGTCAATTGGCAACGATGCCTTTGTCGTTGTGCCGCGTAATAAGGAACTTAATATCTTCTGTCAGAGCACCCTAGGGAAATGAGCACGTCACGGCTTTGCGAGGCGGGGGCGGAGGAGGAGGAGGAGGAAGAAAAAAAAAACAGGCTACCCACGGAGATCGCCGGGGGAGCGAGCGAGAGAGGGTAGTAAGCGGTGCACGCGAGATTGCAATTTAATCAATCCGTGCCCGGGGTTGTGTGCACCGGTCTCGACAACGGCTACTGTTCGATCTGCAGCCGCTTGCAGAAGGCTTCGGCGCAAAGTATCAAAGAAGGGAAACGCGTGCTCCCGTCGTTTATCGACCGTCCGATCGCCGCTTTCACGTACACAACCGGCGTAACGTCCGTGTGTCGGTGTACGCGGCTGCGTCTCAGCGATGAATTTCACGCGCACGCACTCACGCCCTCGTTACGTCGCCGTCGGGTTCATTAATCGCGACCGACCTTTCTCGCAAAACGCGGAACCTTTGAAATCTCGATGGGGATTCGAAACTGTCCGCGCGCGCGCGCGCGCGACGGAGACGGCGGCGTATAAACAAGACCGGGTCGTGATTACGAAACGCCGCCGCTGCCATGGCTTGGATTATTCTCGATTCCCAAAGAGGAGCGTGTATCTGAGGACAAAGGCGGCGGGAAGAAACGGAGAATTCGTTTTTGATTAAACGCTGGTGAATTTTAATCCGGTTTTAGTTTACTGACACGAGTCCGTCGGAATTAAAAGAAAAGGGGGAAAAAAATAGGGACGATACTGTCAAAGGTGCGCGCGCGTCAAAGGGGCCTTAGAGGAGCGTATTATCACCGGGAAATTCGCTCGGAAGTATACCAGCCGGCGGATTTTTGAAAAAAAAAAAAAATGAAAAATCTAACGTTTCAGGTGGATCCCGGCCGCGTCCCAAATTGCGCGGCCGGCGATGCAAAAATGTGACGCGGCGCGCCGCGCGTTGATCAAAGACTGTGAAACAGGTCCGGCGGGGGCCGTTCGAGACGGAATTAGTCGCTAGACCGGGACAGATTGGTTCTACCGCGGAAATTTCGCCCGCGTTCCTCGCGTGAATAGGTAACGAGCGCGCAATTTACGATCGTTCGACGTTATCTTTCCTGCATGCACGCGTGTGCATTATGCACGGAGGAACCGCGCGGCGGTCTCTCTATGACCGATTCCCCGCGGGTACGATGCCGGCCCGCCCCGACCTACTTCGCATTTAACCCTCGCCTATTTCCGCGATCACGTAGCAGAAATCGCATTGTTAAACCCTCCGACGTGATCTTTCCACGAATGAAAGCGAAGGAGCGGTAACAAGCGAGAAGGAATCGTCTTTAAAGTGCCGCGCCGAGGATACTCTGAGAATGGGCTCAGAGACGGATTCCCAGCGAAATTCTGGGTAATGTTAATATCGCGAAACTCAAAGTTATTTTCAAACAGAAATAAAACGTTAAATAAAACTATAGATGGAACGGTGACAAAATTGTAGGATTTTTTACGATTTTAAGAGCGCAGTTAGAATTTTCAAGAAATCGATTATTCTTTTTTGTACATACATTCGAGAATGTTAATGAAAAATTTCATGTCGATCTGACAAATATTTTCGGCGCAGCAGTCGAAATAGACTAGAGCAGCTGTAGCCAAGCGGCAGCGCAATATGTGCGCAAAATGATTCTGAATTTCTCAAAAATGGCTGAATCGATCGGTCTCAAATTTTTACACAAGCTTTATACATGTATTTTCTAGTAATTAATCGCGAGTTTTGCCTCTGCTACAAATATTTCTCGTTTTATAAACAATTTAGTGGCAAAATTTGGAGCTGCGATTTTGTTAAAAATCAATATTTTGCAAAACCGAACGATTAGTTACTATATAGATAATATCGTATGTTAACGAAAAATGGTTGGTTTTTGTTTTTCACATCTGAAATATCAGATCATATCAGTCCTGAGATATCGTGCACTCCGCAAAAGGTGTCTTTTTAACATGCTCCCGGAGATTGGCTGTCCCGGCTTCAATTTTCATTATTTTTACACCAAGAAAAATCACAATACAGTCAAAGACTAGTACAACATGTGTAGAAAATTTGATGATAATAAATTAAAACATCTCTCCACAAAAAATTCATTGAAAAACCGCAAAGCAGCCGTCTGAAGTTAGTTCAATTTACTCAATAAATAAAAAAAACCAGTCGACTAAAAGTGTCGTTGGTTACTATCGCCTAAATCGATAGTTTCTAGTCGATGATTCCTATCACTAACATCGTCTTACGAGAATCGCGTGGAAACAGCGTCGTTTAAGTGTAATGGCGAAGCGATTCCTCGTTCGATTCGGCCACTTTGTTTTATCCAATTATTTGCTGTACAATCGTCGTATAATTCCGGTCGGATCTCGCCCCCGCCGGTGTTTTTTCGCGTCCGCAAACCATCGCCCGGAAGTTTTCTCGCTATTTAAGTCAACCAGCCGCAGAAGGAAGGGAACGAGATTCGAACCGGGAAACAGTGGAGCGACCGCGAAACCGAGGGCGGGCGGGCCACCCCCGCGCTTTCCCCCCAGCGCCCGCAGGTCGGACGGAAAAACTCACGCTAACGACCGTCCTGCCTAACGATTTCCCTTTTTTGCACACGCGGCCAGGACGATTCACCGACGAGGTACACACGGCCGCTTTTAATCCGGGCCTGGCTCGCCTGGATGCTAATGGCAGCCGGTCCACGATTCTGGCTAGTGGTTTTTAATCAATGCAAACGTTTAGCCGATACATTTGAATAAGCCGCTTGCCGCTCGGCCGCGTCCCACCGTCCTTTTAAATTTGACTTGCAATCAAAGAAGTTTCTCCCGAAGGGCCATCTCCTCGGAGTCGCCGAGCGTCGCAAATCCAATTCTAATTCGTCGAACCGCCTTGTTTATAAGTGTCCTAAATCTACAGAGGAGATCGCTCTTCTTTATCGTAGACGTTCTATGAGCTCCGAAATCTCTGACAAAAGGTCGGGAAATGGCCCGAGTCAAAATAATTATGGTTTTGAACCTATTTATCCTAGAGAACAGTTCCCATCACTAGACGAAATCATAAAAAATTGCTTTCGGTGACGTCACTTCGCTCCGTGCGTAAATCACGACGTCGTTAAAATCGTTTCACTTCCTACGTTCGTGCGCTAAGTTTTTTTCTTCAAAGTAAGGGATTATTGAAAATAGACCGGGGGGCGGGGGAGGCTCGCCGGGGTGGGGACCAAAGAGATCCATGGGTGGCTTGGTTACTAATAATCTTCTCTACATACTAGCGAGCTTCACCCTCGTTATTTTTATGCGAGGATGCCTTGCGAAACGCTTTGCGCTTCCTCGTGCTCTGAACGCCGTAAAAAGGCCACGCAGAAAACCGATCACCCATTCATTTTTGAGCGAGTTCACGAGTCAGGTACCGGACTAAAGCTGACCGACAAAGCGATATCGATTAGAGTGGACGGTCCGTTAGTATGTATCAGCTGTGAACGTCCGGTTTTATAGTTAAACAGGTCGACGTACATTCCCCCCGAGCTCGTAAAAAGAATTACGTGAAACGCATTACCGATCATCGTGTTAATACAATCTCGATTTGTTTCACTAGCAGCTCGATTCGATCTGGCGTCGGAAAAGTACTCTCATTTCATTTGGCATGAAATAAAAATGAATGAATGGTTGAACTCGGAGCGAAGGGCAGGATTGGAAATTATTAATGAAACCGTTCCTCAAGTGAGTGTCCGCTTCCTACGCCGATCGAAAATAAACCCACGTCCTGTTGCCGAGTATTTTTAACCTCTGGATAAAAGTTCCGATGACGTACCCAATATCCGGTTTATTAAAAGCTCCGGCTGTATTATATACTTTACATAATCCCCAAGTTCGTTTCCAAGAATTAATTTCTCGACACTTTCACTTATAAATAAAATGTCTATAATAGGGTAAATGTACTAATTACTGCGAATTTTTATGCAAGGTAACTTTCTCCTTCTCGACTTTGAAGTGTTTCAAAGTAATTATAAATTTCATTATTGCTATTTATTTTGTTTAAATTATTATTATCAAATAACAAAATAATTAAAGAATTTCTTTTATTTCGTCTAATACATTTAAAAAATTCATAATTAATGATTTTAATAAAAATCCGTAATATTTGGAGCATCCGCAGTAATTGGCACACTTACTATATAGTATAAATATAATTCGAAGTCAGGATTCTTTTCCCACTACAGAAATCAATGCAGATCAATATTATTTTTAATTAACGAGAATGATAAAGTTCCCACGAGTCGTCAATATTTTTTCAGTACGAAATCGAGCTATCGTTATTCCGTCAATTGGTTCACGCAACCTCGCTTGGGTATGACAGCTGAAGGAACATCACATGCAGACGCTTAAACGACGTCGAACAGTGACAACCCTTCAACGCGGGACCGCGGCAACGGCGCGCTCGCGCGAGCGCGCGCTCGCACGCGGTGAATCCGATAAGCGGCGTTCTCTCGATCAGTAGAATAGTTCACGCTATGTCAGGCACGTACGAATACGCTCACGGTAAAATGAATTACACGCGACTCTCCGGCCACCTTCCCCTTCGGCCGCAGGCGGCGGCAACCGTCCCATAAACCATTCACGGTGTTTCGGCGAGCCGATCGGATATAATGCGACCGGGTCTGACCGCGTGCACCGCCGCCGACTGAACGCGCCCCTAATCGATCAATCAACGCGGAACGATCGACGAACGTTGGGATCCGCACGTGCGAACAGGTGCGCCGTCTCCGGCTTAATGAGTCGTCTAGAACACGNCGCACCGCGTGCACCGCCGCCGACTGAACGCGCCCCTAATCGATCAATCAACGCGGAACGATCGACGAACGTTGGGATCCGCACGTGCGAACAGGTGCGCCGTCTCCGGCTTAATGAGTCGTCTAGAACACGCGCAGCGCGCGCGGCCTGCATCGCAGACGAACGCGTCCCTTAGGACCGATCGGAGCCGCGGACCGGCAGCGACTACGATAATCGAATGCCCGGGGACGCGATCCATTAAAAGATACCCGCGAATGGAATACCGTTGTCTCCGACGGGGGATTTTGATCGATGCTTTGACAGAGGGGGCGCCCACTTTGCGAATCGTTTCACGCTCGAACGGGCGCCGCGCGAAAAGAGCCGCATTGATCGGATACGCGATCGATTATCGACGGTTTATGCGGGTCGAATTTTCCGTTCGAGCGATCATCTGGGTAAGCGACGATTTACTGGCCAGACGAGAGCCACCGCGATCGGAACGCGGGGGGGTTCGATAACCCGAATCGGTTCGGGGGAGATCGTTGGTTTAGCGAAATTAAGAGGACGGCGGTTCGGGCGAGGATCAAAGAGGCAGAGAGGCATCGCAGTTTTCAGGAAACGTCGGGAGCGAGCTCCGCGGTGGAAAGTCAACGGTGGAACGCGGACAAAGGAACGGACGGAGTCGGGTCGCCGGGTCTCTCGGCAAAAAAATGGGTTAATTTCGCGAGAACCGCGGCGGGCGTAGTTGCGTCGCAGTGTGAACTCTGTTCCGTCCCGGTGGTGGCTCGTCCGCACAATTTTTTCAAGCCCATTGGGGGTAGGCGACGTGCACCGGCACCCTTCGCCGCCCACTCGGTCCCCCCGCGTACGCGCGGCGCCGCCGGGACGAGCCGGTAACAAGCGTAAGCCCGGCGAGCTACACGATACCCGTTTGCAAATGGAGTGAACAACGCCGCCGGGAAATATTGAAAATATCTTCCAGCCCAGATAGCCGACACCCACACGCAACGCGGCGAATCGCTGCGCCCCGCGTCGCATCCCCCTGTCCGAGGGAAAACACTCAATACGGTTTTTCAGCTAGCGATACCTACTTGATAACGACACGCGGAACGTTTGAAACGTGGTAATCGACTGAAACTGCTCGACAATTAAATTCCTCGACTTTTACGTGAATGGTCTTCAAATCGAATCGAGATATTCCGAAAATTATAAATTAATGAAAATGTAAGTTATTTTTAGGACGTGATATAGTTACCGAGGAGATGCTATGGGTTAACTATTGAACAATGGCAGTGCCTGGGTTGACAGCGGACGGGGCGTAATGGTGCTCAAAAACGGACGTTGGCTAGACGCTAAACAATTTTTATATCAAAGTTGTGGGCACTGACGTCTTCTACAAGAAAGATACTATAATTTTTAATAATTCTCAAAACGACCTGTTATTCTTGGACGAATGCCTCAACAAGAGTCAATTTATTTCCATAAGATAATTGTAAAGTACAACGTTTCGGCTCATTTGTAAACCCTAATCAAGTGTTAATCTACAACAACGATTAAAAATAATCAGAAACGGGACACTTTCGCCAACGGTTTAACAGAATCAAACATTTTATAACGTCCAGTTAAGACTCAAATTATAAAATGTCTATAAAAGGTATATCAAATATCGTTCTTCCTCAATTACTCCTAAATCGTGGGACCTACAGCCAGAAATTAGAAGAAAGCCTTTTTGTAGCTGACAACTAGAGCTAAAACTTTTATCTGAAACGTTTTTCGCTAGCGTCACTAATTAACGAGTATATTGAAAAAAAACGTAAAAGCAGTTTATTGCAAATTACTCGCTAACTATTGAGGGTAGAAAAAAATATTTCCCATGAAAGTTTTAGCTTTTGACGGTACCTACAACTTTCGTTTGAAACATTTTTCGCTAGCGGTAACAGGCAAGGATTTATTAGCAAAAAACGAAAACTTCGCAAAATCTGAAAGGAAAATACGGCAAAAAAGTCCCTTGGAAAAATCTCGAAAAAATCGAAAATTCCTTTTCTCGGAATTTCAAAAAACGGTTCAAGTAAAAGTTGTAGGTACTGCTATTATCTATAAGAAAGGTCATATAGTATTTTCTTCTATCTCTAATACTTCAGGACTAATTAATTAATTATTCCGCTTATCGTCAATTACTCTTCAACGAATAGAATTCAAAGAAAATCCTCTAGAAATTGCTTGGACTTAGCAAGTATTCAGTACCTACAGTGTTTTCCTTCCTATTCCTTACTTTCTTCAGAACATATTCTAGAGAGTGTCAAAAACTGTAGACTTTTCCTGCGACACGAAATCCCTTAAGACCTCCGTCTTTACAAACCTCCCCTCGTTGGCACGGTTAATCAAAATTCCGTTGAATATTTGAAAAACATATTCGACAAGACGTGGCGAAATCGTGTCGAAGCTGGAGCGTAATAAAGCGCATGAAGTTACAGCTGTGTTCAATCAAGTCTGGACGATTTCAAAATGAAATCACCGCCGGCAATTTTCGCGTGCGCCAACGGCGAGCTCTGCCAGCACGATGGCTCGGTGCTCAAAGCAGTCGCTCTGCAGCGGCATGTACCTCTGCCCAATTTTATTACCACCGTTTGTTTCAACGTCTACATTCCCCGAGACATCTGATCAATGTATCTCTTCAAAGTACATTGCACGTTCCACTGAAAATTATTCCCTGTTAATTTAATGAAATTTCCTAATGAATCAATAACGCGTTGATGTAAAATTACGATCAAATATCACATAAAAAATATACAAATAAAGGATCTATTTGTTAAAAATTGCGATTGCCTTTGCACGCTGCATTGCGTTTCGCAATTCTGATATTTTTCCGCATCATTTGCAATGTTATAATACTCCTATATCGAATTTCCCCATGAATGCATCCGCAGTCTAGTTATTACACACGCTGATTAACTTCTGCATGATAATTGTATATTTGTAACTTAATAGTGAGCCNATCTTCAAAGTACATTGCACGTTCCACATAAAATTATTCCCTATTAATTTAATGAAATTTCCTAATGAATCAATAAAGCGTTGATACAAAATTACGATCAAATATCACATAAAAAATATACAAATAAAGGTTCTATTTGTTAAAAATTGCGATTGCCTTTGCACGCTGCATTGCGTTTCGCAATTCTGATATTTTTCCGCGTCATTTACAATGTTATAATACTCCTATATCGAATTTCCCCATGAATGCATCCGCAGTCTAGTTATTACACACGCTGATTAACTTCTGCATGATAATTGTATATTTGTAACTTAATAGTGAGCCGAGTAGAACGAGCACTGTGCACACGTTCAAAGGAAGAAACAGCAAATAACGAAGCCAGTACATATACGTACATATATAGCTAGCTGGTCTTTAAATCAACGAGTTTCAGGCGGAACGCGTTGCTTTGTCTCCCGTTGGGAGGGCAGATAATATTGAGAGCAGATGGTTGATAGGATTTAGGAAATTAGCATTGAAGGGGCGAATTTATGAACCGGCTAACTCGAAAGGAAAGGCATAATTTTCTACTCTCCGAATTCCTGGCGAATCGATAATCCGATAGGTTATAGTAGTAGCCCGCGAACACAGTTTCCCTCTCTCCTAAAAAGCTTTACCCAAGTCAATAAACCTTGACGATCGTCTCGTGCTGTTTCAAATGAACGCGTTAAATCTGCCCAACCCGTCTGCCAAATCGTCTGCACTCTTTTTTTCAAATCGTCCAGAAACCACTCGCCCAGAAATTCCTCTCTTTTTAATTATCATCGCGGACTCGTTTTTCCGAAAATTCGTCGGCGAAAATTTAAATTTAAATGACGTGCGAAACGGTGCGTCGGATTCGAGTTTTCACCAGATTTCATGGTTTAATTTCTAACGCGGTGGGAAGACGGGCACGAGGAGTATCACTGTGAAAATCAAAATCCATCGGAGTGAATTTGGGTCAATGGGTGCGACGCGAAGCTGGTGCATACGCAAATACGTAACGCGCAGAAGTATTGCCATCGAACGACACGAGCGCACGCATCGGAGCCCCGTCATAAGACCAAACAGAGAGAGAGAGAGAGAGAGAGAGAGAAAGAGTGAGAGTTCCCAGGTACGGGCTCTCCTTTGAAAGAGATGAACTCTTAACCCGATTTCCATTATTTCGCCCGCGTGTCCCGCGGACGCGCAAAAACATCTTTGATTTTGCGCGCCAGATTGAAAGTTTCCCCGTGTTCCCCCCGCGCCGTTCTCGACGTTAACGAGAAGCAGATCTTAACGAAAACTCGTTAACCTTGCGCGCTCGGGGCTTTCCCCTCCGATTCTTTCCCCCCGTCCGGCGGCGCCTGGCGTCCGAAAAACCTCCGCCGGGGTCTTTGTTCTCTTTCCGCTCGTTGGCAACCTATTAACTTTTTTGCAAGCCGCCGAAGCCCGAGAAATTTGCGCAAAATTCGACTCGTCTGACCTGGCTGGCCGACGGACGGGCCGAGCAGGCCAGACGGATCGATACACCCGCGCCGCGGTGCAACTGAAAAAAGAAAAAAAGAAAAACAAACGCCGGGCGAAAGTTTCCAGCTGACCGGCACGATAATACGAGGAAATTTTTGATCGTTCGTTTGTTTTGTCGCAGCGGCAATTCGCGATCGGCACCCTCTCCATCCTCCCGGCGCGTGTCACCCGCCGCTGCGTTAGCTTTGACACCGTGAAATCGATTTTACAACGTCCGCGAAAAATTACTAACCGACGTGCCTACGTGCGAATCATCCGATGTTTTCGAAACACCGCTTCGCGTCGAAAAATCGACGGGCCCGGGATTGAAACGGAGACGCAGGTTATCGAGTTCTGTTCGATTTTCGGCCGACCGGCTGACGGTTCTCGTTCGGTGTAGTTAGAAAATCAGGACTAATTACGTGATTGGAATTGCTAAATTCGGTGTGCCTTGACCTCGGCCCGAAACTCGGTAGCCGTGAAACCCGTCCAGGCGGAAACGGCGACGCCGGTTATTTCTGGTTCCCTCCACACGAAAGAAATTTGTAGGATACATCAAAGCGGTGGATATAATCAATTCGACGCAGGTCCCTTCCATTAAAGCGCATTTAATATCCTTCGCCCGGTAATCATCCCTCGAGGGATCTTTCTCAAAGCAGATGGAAGAACAAGAACGGTGGATGGAAAAAAGAAAGAGAGAGAGAGAGGGGAGGAGGAAGGGTACACGTGGCATAAAATATAAAATGTACCGGGGGCCTCGGAGGAAGGAGTAACTGGAAAGTTTGGTCGGGCAGGTCGGCGAATTAGTGCGGAAACTTTTCAAGCTTAAAAGTCATTCCGAATATTGGATTTGATCCCTCGCCGCGGCCGAGGAGGTAGGCGCCGGCTACAACTTTCTCAAGTAATATTCTATCAAATTACTGCTCCCTGACAATCGGCTAGGTGCTCATCATGATGCATTGGAATTAGGCTGGGGAGCACCGGTCTACGTAAAACTGACCCCGCCTGGGATTTCTTCGCCCGTTCGAATCGATTGTCTCGTTTCATATTCCCCCCTGACGCCTTCCTATTCATACCTCCAACTTCCCTACATTTCTACCTCTTTTACCTCAATAATCAATTTAATCACGTAGTCAATCAATAGTATTTTTTCTGAAGCTGTGTAAGAAACATGGTTCTTATTTTTCCTACTTAAGCCGATGTTTATTATACAGGCTGTCCTATTTATAGTGACGCCCATAAATATTCGTACACATTTCGAAACGGTATAAAATTATTAGTATTGGATCAAAGAACTTTATTTTCTGTGGAACTTTAGAGAGCTTAATTTACTATAGAATGTCTAACAAAAAATTGGTATTCTTTAGGTTAGATTTTTTTGCAAAATTCAAGATGACGGACGAGATTTTCGAAAATTAACGGATTAATGTCAAATTTGGTATTCGGGAGTTTTTTGAGTCGCTCGTCAAAAAATACTTCCTACAAAAGTTGTTATTTTTGACTTGACAAATCTTTTGGTGAGAAAACAAAATGGATGAAAACGAAATGAAGAGCCTAAATGACCTAAAAATGATCTAACTTAAAAATTGTGATCTTTACCAAAACTACTTCCTACAAAAGTTGTTAGTTTTGACTTGACAAA